>CM028245.1:1087722-1391387 GCA_016432835.1 Brassica nigra
TCATTCTAATTTTTTAACAATTAATTTAGTCTAAATTCATATATTTAAATAAGTGGATTCAACCACTATAAAATCATTATTATCTAGAGAAACAGAGACAACAAAGGTTCCTAACCTCTTTGAGCTTCATAATATGAAGTGGAGGATGCAAATTTGCATAAAACAATATTGTCATATTTTTAATATCACTCAAAATTTGTGGGTTAACCCTACAAAATATTGAGTTTTTCGTTAATTGCTATATATATTGAAGCTTATACTTTTAGTGTTGTTTAAAAAATATTTAACCATATTCTATACATATTAATGTATTCTAAACCACCTTCAAGGTACATGTACATCATTCTAATTTTAACAATTAATTTAGTCTAAATTCATATATACTGCTTAAATAAGTGGACTAACCAGTATAAAATCACTGTTATCTAGAGAAACAGAGACAACAAAGGTTCCTAAACTCTTTGACCATCATAATATGAATGTGGAGGATGCAACTTTGCAATAAAAAAAATA
This sequence comes from Brassica nigra, assembly GCA_016432835.1. NCBI lineage: Eukaryota > Viridiplantae > Streptophyta > Magnoliopsida > Brassicales > Brassicaceae > Brassica > Brassica nigra. Next base: position 1,088,236 of record CM028245.1, read on the forward strand.
TTGTCATTTTTAATTTCACTCAAAATTTGTGGGTTAACCCCTACGAAATATTGAGCTTTTCGTTAAATGCTATATATATTGAAGCTTATACTTTTAGTGTTGTTTAAAAATATTTAACCATATTCTATATTCTTATTAATGTATTCTAAACCACCTTTCAAGGTACATGTACATCATTCTAATTTTAACAATTAATTTAGTCTAAATTCATACTGCTTAAATAAGTGGACTAACCACTATAAAATCACTATTATCTAGAGAAACAGAGACAACAAAGGTTCCTAACCTCTTTGAGCTTCATAATATGTAAGTGGAGGATGCAAATTTGCAATAAAACAATATTGTCATATTTTTTAATTTCACTCAAAATTTGTGGTTAACCCCTACGAAAATATTGAGTTTTCGTTAATTGCTATATATATTGAAGCTTATACTTTTAGTGTTGTTTAAAAATATTTAACCATATTCTATATTCTTATTAATGTATTCTAAACCACCTTCAAGGTACATGTACATCATTCTAATTTTAACAATTAATTTAGTCTAAATTCATATACGCTTAAATAAGTGGACTAACCACTATAAAATCACTATTATCTAGAGAAACAGAGACAACAAAGGTTCCTAACCTCTTTGACCATCATAATATGAATGTGGAGGATGCAATTTGCAATAAAACAATATTGTCATGTTTTTTAATTTCACTAAAATTTGTGGGTTAACCCTACTAAAATATTGAGTTTTTCGTTAATTGCTATATATATTGAAGCTTATACTTTTAGTGTTGTTTAAAAATATTTAACCATATTCTATATTCGTATTAATGTATTCTAAACCACATTCAAGGTACATGTACATCATTCTAATTTGTAACAATTAATTTAGTCTAAATTCATATACTGCTTAAATAAGTGGACTAACCACTATAAAATCACTATTATCTAGAGAAACAGAGACAACAAAGGTTCCTAACCTCTTTGACCATCATAATATGAATGTGGAGGATGCAACTTTGCAATAAAAAATATTGTCATGTTTTTTAATTTCACTCAAAATTTGTGGGTTAACCCCTACGAAAATATTGAGTTTTTCGTTAATTGCTATATATATTGAAGCTTATACTTTTAGTGTTGTTAAAAAATATTTAACCATATTCTATATTCTTATTAATGTATTCTAAACCACCTTTCAAGGTACATGTACATCATTCTAATTTTTAACAATTAATTTAGTCTAAATTCATATACTGCTTAAATAAGTGGACTAACCACTATAAAATCACTATTATCTAGAGAAACAGAGACAACAAAGGTTCCTAACCTCTTTGAGCTTCATAATATGTAAGGAGGATGCAAATTTGCAATAAAACAATATTTTCATATTTGTTTTAATATCACTCAAAATTTGTGGGTTAACCCCTACGAAAATATTGAGTTTTTTCGATAATTGCTATATATATTGAAGCTTATACTTTTAGTGTTGTTTAAAAATATTTAACCATATTCTATATTCTTATTAATGTATTCTAAACCACCTTTCAAGGTACATGTACATCATTCTAATGTTTAACAATTAATTTAGTCTAAATTCATATACTGCTTAAATAAGTGGACTAACCACTATAAAATCACTATTATCTAGAGAAACAGAGACAACAAAGGTTCCTAACCTCTTTGACCATCATAATATGAATGTGGAGGATGCAAATTTGCAATAAAACAATATTGTCATGTTTTTTTAATTTCACTCAAAATTTGTGGGTACCCCTACGAAAATATTGAGTTTTTTGTTAATTGCTATATATATTGAAGCTTATACTTTTAGTGTTGTTTAAAAATATTTAACCATATTCTATATTCTTATTAATGTATTCTAAACCACCTTTCAAGGTACATGTACATCATTCTAAAGTTTAACAATTAATTTAGTCTAAATTCATATATACTGCTTAAATAAGTGGACTAACCACTATAAAATCACTATTATCTAGAGAAACAGAGACAACAAAGGTTCCTAACCTCTTTGACCATCATAATATGAATGTGGAGGATGCAAATTTGCAATAAAACAATATTGTCATATTTTTTTAATATCACTCAAAATTTGTGGGTTAACCCCTACGAAAATATTGAGTTTTTCGTTAATTGCTATATATATTGAAGCTTATACTTTTAGTGTTGTTTAAAAATATTTAACCATATTCTATATTCTTATTAATGTATTCTAAACCACCTTTCAAGGTACATGTACATCATTCTAATGTTTAACAATTAATTTAGTCTAAATTCATATACTGCTTAAATAAGTGGACTAACCACTATAAAATCACTATTATCTAGAGAAACAGAGACAACAAAGGTTCCTAACCTCTTTGAGCTTCATAATATGAAGTGGAGGATGCAAATTTGCAATAAAACAATATTGTCATATTTTTTTTAATATCACTCAAAATTTGTGGGTTAACCCCTACGAAAATATTGAGTTTTTCGTTAATTGCTATATATATTGAAGCTTATACTTTTAGTGTTGTTTAAAAATATTTAACCATATTCTATATTCTTATTAATGTATTCTAAACCACCTTTCAAGGTACATGTACATCATTCTAATTTGTAACAATTAATTTAGTCTAAATTCATATACTGCTTAAATAAGTGGACTAACCACTATAAAATCACTATTATCTAGAGAAACAGAGACAACAAAGGTTCCTAACCTCTTTGACCATCATAATATGAATGTGGAGGATGCAACTTTGCAATAAAACAATATTGTCATGTTTTTTTTAATTTCACTCAAAATTTGTGGGTTAACCCTTATGAAAATATTGAGTTTTTCGTTAATTGCTATATATATTGAAGCTTATACTTTTAGTGTTGTTTAAAAAATATTTAACCATATTCTATATTCTTATTAATGTATTCTAAACCACCTTTCAAGGTACATGTACATCATTCTAATTTTTAACAATTAATTTAGTCTAAATTCATATACTGCTTAAATAAGTGGACTAACCACTATAAAATCACTATTATCTAGAGAAACGGAGACAACAAAGGTTCCTAACCTCTTTGACCATCATAATATGAATGTGGAGGATGCAGCTTTGCAATAAAACAATATTGTCATTTTTTTTAATTTCACTCAAAATTTGTGGGTTAACCCCTACGAAAATATTGAGTTTTTCGTTAATTGCTAGATATATTGAAGCTTATACTTTTAGTGTTGTTTAAAAATATTTAACCATATTCTATATTCTTATTAATGTATTCTAAACCACCTTTCAAGGTACATGTACATCATTCTAATTTTTAACAATTAATTTAGTCTAAATTCATATATCGCTTAAATAAGTGGACTAACCACTATAAAATCACTATTATATAGAGAAACAGAGACAACAAAGGTTCCTAACCTCTTTGACCATCATAATATGTGTGGAGGATGCAAATTTGCAATAAAACAATATTGTCATATTTTTAATATCACTCAAAATTTGTGGGTTAACCCCTACTTAAAATATTGAGTTTTCGTTAATTGCTATATATATTGAAGCTTATACTTTTAGTGTTGTTTAAAAATATTTAACCATATTCTATATTCTTATTAATGTATTCTAAACCACCTTCATAACATGTACATCATTCTAATTTTTAACAATTAAGTTAGTCTAAATTCATATATTGCTTAAAAAGTTGACTAACCACTATAAAATCACTATTATCTAGAGAAACAGAGACAACAAAGGTTCCTAACCTCTTTGACCATCATAATATGAATGTGGAGGATGCCTTTGCAATAAAACAATATTGTCATGTTTTTTAATTTCACTCAAAATTTGTGGGTTAACCCTACTAAAATATTGAGTTTTTCGTTAATTGCTATATATATTAAGCTTATACTTTTAGTGTTGTTAAAAATATTTAACCATATTCTATATTCTTATTAATGTATTCTAAACCACATTTCAAGGTACATGTACATCATTCTACTTTTTAACAATTAATTTAGTCTAAATTCATATATCGCTTAAATAAGTGGACTAACCACTATAAAATCACTATTATCTGAGAAACAGACAAAAAGGTTCCTAACCTCTTGACCATCATAATATGTAAGGAGGATGCAAATTTGCAATAAAACAATATTGTCATTTTTTTAATATCACTCAAAATTTGTGGTTAACCCTACTTAAAATATTGAGTTTTTCGCTAATTGCTATATATATGAAGCTTATACTTTTAGTGTTGTTTAAAAATATTTAACCATATTCTATATTCGTATTAATGTATTCTAAACCACATTCAAGGTACATGTACATCATTCTAATTTGTAACAATTAATTTAGTCTAAATTCATATATACTTAAATAAGTGGACTAACCACTATAAAATCACTATTATCTAGAGAAACAGAGACAACAAAGGTTCCTAACCTCTTTGACCATCATAATATGAATGTGAGGATGCAACTTGCAATAAAACAATATTGTCATTTTTTTTAATTTCACTCAAAATTTGTGGGTTAACCCTACCTAAAATATTGAGTTTTCTTAATTGCTATATATATTGAAGCTTATACTTTTAGTGTTGTTTAAAAATATTTAACCATAATCTATATTCTTATAAATTATTCTAAACCACCTTTCAAGATACATGTACATCATTCTAATGTTTAACAATTAATTTAGTCTAAATTCATATAATGCTTAAATAAGTGGACTAACCACTATAAAATCATTATTATCTAGAGAAAGAGAGACAACAAAGGTTCCTAACCTCTTTGATCATCATAATATGAATGTGGAGGATGCAAATTTGCAATAAAAAAATATTGTTTTATTTTTTTAATATCACTCAAAATTTGTGGGTTAACCCTACAAAAATATTGAGTTTTTCGTTAATTGCTATATATATTGAAGCTTATACTTTTAGTGTTGTTTAAAAATATTTAACCATATTCTATATTCTTATTAATGTATTCTAAACCACCTTTCAAGGTACATGTACATCATTCTAATTTTAACAATTAATTTAGTCTAAATTCATATATCGCTAAATAAGTGGACTAACCACTATAAAATCACTATTATCTAGAGAAACAGAGACAACAAAGGTTCCTAACCTCTTTGACCATCATAATATGAATGTGGAGGATGCAACTTTGCAATAAAACAATATTGTCATATTTTTTTAATTTCACTCAAAATTTGTGGGTTAACCCTTACGAAAATATTGAGTTTTCGTTAATTGCTATATATATTGAAGCTTATACTTTTAGTGTTGTTTAAAAATATTTAACCATATTCTATATTCTTATTAATGTATTCTAAAACACCTTTCAAGGTACATGTACATCATTCTAATGTTTAACAATTAATTTAGTCTAAATTCATATACTGCTTAAATAAGTGGACTAACCACTATAAAATCACTATTATCTAGAGAAACAGAGACAACAAAGGTTCCTAACCCTTTGAGCATCATAATATGTAAGTGGAGGATGCAAATTTGCAATAAAACAATATTGTCATATTTTTTTAATATCACTCAAAATTTGTGGGTAACCCCTACGAAAATATTGAGTTTTTCGTTAATTGCTATATATATTAAAGCTTATACTTTTAGTGTTGTTTAAAAATATTTAACCATATTCTATATTCTTATTAATGTATTCTAAACCACCTTTCAAGGTACATGTACATCATTCTAATTTTTAACAATTAATTTAGTCTAAATTCATATATCGCTTAAATAAGTGGACTAACCACTATAAAATCACTATTATCTGAGAAACAAACCTCTCTTTGACCATCATAATATGAAGTGGAGGATGCAAATTTGCAATAAAACAATATTGTCATATTTTTTTTAATTATCACTCAAAATTTGTGTTAACCCTACGAAAATATTGAGTTTTTCAAGCATTGCTATATATATTGAAGCTTATACTTTTAGTGTTGTTTAAAAATTTAACCATATTCTATATTCTTATTAATGTATTCTAAACCACCTTTCAAGGTACATGTACATCATTCTAATTTTAACAATTAATTTAGTCTAAATTCATATATCGCTTAAATAAGTGGACTAACCACTATAAAATCACTATTATCTAGAGAAACAGACAACAAAGGTTCCTAACCTCTTTGACCATCATAATATGAATGTGGAGGATGCAAATTTGCAATAAAACAATATTGTCATATTTTTTTAATTTCGCTCAAAATTTGTGGGTTAACCCCTACGAAAAATATTGAGTTTTCAAGCTATATATATGAAGCTTATACTTTTAGTGTTGTTTAAAAATATTTAACCATATTCTATATTCTTATTAATGTATTCTAAACCTTTCAAGGTACATGTACATCATTCTAATTTTAACAATTAATTTAGTCTAAATTCATATCGCTTAAATAAGTGGACTAACCACTATAAAATCACTATTATCTAGAGAAATAGAGACAACAAAGGTTCCTAACCTCTTTGACCATCATAATATGAATGTGGAGGATGCAACTTTGCAATAAAACAATATTGTCATTTAATTTCACTCAAAATTTGTGGGTAACCCCTACGAAAATATTGAGTTTTTCGTTAATTGCTATATATATTGAAGCTTATACTTTTAGTGTTGTTTAAAAATATTTAACCATATTCTATATTCTTATTAATGTATTCTAAACCACCTTTCAAGGTACATGTACATCATTCTAATGTTTAACAATTAATTTAGTCTAAATTCATATATCTTAAATAAGTGGACTAACCACTATAAAATCATTATTATCTAGAGAAACAGAGACAACAAAGGTTCCTAACCTCTTTGAGCTTCATAATATGTAAGTGGAGGATGCAAATTTGCAATAAAACAATATTGTCATATTTTTTTAATATCACTCAAAATTTGTGGGTTAACCCTTACGAAAATATTGAGTTTTTCGTTAATTGCTATATATATTGAAGCTTATACTTTTAGTGTTGTTAAAAAATATTTAACCATATTCTATATTCTTATTAATGTATTCTAAACCACCTTCAAGGTACATGTACATCATTCTAATTTTAACAATTAATTTAGTCTAAATTCATATACCGCTTAAATAAGTGGACTAACCACTATAAAATCACTATTATCTAGAGAAACAGAGACAACAAAGGTTCCTAACCTCTTTGAGCTTCATAATATGTAAGTGGAGGATGCAAATTTGCAATAAAACAATATTGTAATTTTTTTAGTATCATTCAAAATTTGTGGGTTAACCCCTACGAAAATATTGAGTTTTTCGTTAATTGCTATATATATTGAAGCTTATACTTTTAGTGTTGTTTAAAAATATTTAACCATATTCTATATTCTTATTAATGTATTCTAAACCACCTTTCAAGGTACATGTACATCATTCTAATTTTTAACAATTAATTTAGTCTAAATTCATATACTGCTTAAATAAGTGGACTAACCACTATAAAATCACTATTATCTAGAGAAACGAAGACAACAAAGGTTCCTAACCTCTTTGACCATCATAATATGAATGTGGAGGATGCAACTTTGCAATAAAAAAATATTGTCATTTTTTTTTAATTTCACTCAAAATTTGTGGGTTAACCCCTACGAAAATATTGAGTTTTTCGTTAATTGCTATATATATATTAAAGATTATACTTTTTGTGTTGTTTAAAAATATTTAACCATATTATATAATCTTATTAATGTATTCTAAACCATCTTTCAAGGTACATGTACATCATTCTAATTTTTAACAATTAATTTAGTCTAAATTCATATACTGCTTAAATAAGTGGACTAACCACTATAAAATCATTATTATCTAGAGAAACAGAGAAACAAAGGTTCCTAACCTCTTTGAGCTTCATAATATGTAAGTGGAGGATGCAAATTTGCAATAAAACAATATTGTCATATTTTTTTAATATCACTCAAAATTTGTAGGTTAATCCCTGAAAATATTAAGTTTTTCGTTAATTCCTATATATATTGAAGCTTATACTTTTAGTGTTGTTTAAAAATATTTAACCATATTCTATATTCTTATTAATGTATTCTAAACCACCTTTCAAGGTACATGTACATCATTCTAATTTTAACAATTAATTTAGTCTAAATTCATAATCGCTTAAATAAGTGGACTGACCACTATAAAATCACTATTATCTAGAGAAACAAAGACAACAAAGGTTCCTAACCTCTTTGACCATCATAATATGAATGTGAGGATGCAACTTGCATAAAACAATATTGTCATGTTTTTTAATTTCACTCAAAATTTGTGGGTTAACCCTACGAAAATATTGAGTTTTTCGTTAATTGCTATATATATTGAAGCTAATACTTTTAGTGTTGTTTAAAAATATTTAACCATATTCTATATTCGTATTAATGTATTCTTAACCACTTTCAAGGTACATGTACATCATTCTAATTATCAACAATTAATTTAGTCTAAATTCATATACTGCTTAAATAAGTGGACTAACCACTATAAAATCATTATTATCTATAGAAACAGAGAAACAAAGGTTCCTAACCTCTTTGAGCTTCATAATATGTAAGTGGAGGATGAAAATTTGCATAAAACAATATTGTTATATTTTTTTGATATCACTCAAAATTTGTGGGTTAACCCCTACGAAAATATTGAGTTTTTTAATTGCTATATATATTGAAGCTTATACTTTTAGTGTTGTTTAAAAATATTTAACCATATTCTATATTCTTATTAATGTATTCTAAACCACCTTCAAGGTACATGTACATCATTCTAATTTTAACAATTAATTTAGTCTAAATTCATATACTGCTTAAATAAGTGGACTAACCACTATAAAATCACTATTATCTAGAGAAACAGAGACAACAAAGGTTCCTAACCTCTTTGACCATCATAATATGAATGTGGAGGATTCAACTTTGCAATAAAACAATATTGTCATATTTTTTAATATCACTCAAAATTTGTGGGTTAACCCCTACGAAAATATTGAGTTTTTCGTTAATTGTTATATATATTGAAGCTTATACTTTTAGTGTTGTTTAAAAATATTTAACCATATTCTATATTCTTATTAATGTATTCTAAACCACCTTTCAAGGTACATGTACATCATTCTAATTTTTAACAATTAATTTAGTCTAAATTCATATATGCTTAAATAAGTGGACTAACCACTATAAAATCATTATTATCTAGAGAAACAGAGAAAACAAAGGTTCCTAACCTCTTTGAGCTTCATAATATGTAAGTGGAGGATGCAAATTTGCAATAAAACAATATTGTCATATTTTTTAATATCACTCAAAATTTGTGGGTTAACCCCTACGAAAATATTGAGTTTTTCGTTAATTGCTATATATATTGAATCTTATACTTTTAGTGTTGTTAAAAATATTTAACCATATTCTATATTCTTATTAATGTATTCTAAACCACCTTTCAAGGTACATGTACATCATTCTAATTTTAACAATTAATTTAGTCTAAATTCATATATTGCTTAAATAAGTGGACTAACCACTATAAAATCACTATTATCTAGAGAAACAGAAACAAAAAGGTTCCTAACCCTTTGACCATCATAATATGAATGTGGAGGATGCAACTTTGCAATAAAAAAATATTGTCATGTTTTTTAATTTCACTCAAAATTTGTGGGTTAACCCTACTTAAAATATTGAGTTTTTTCGTTAATTGCTATATATATTGAAGCTTATACTTTTAGTGTTGTTTAAAAATATTTAACCATATTCTATATTCTTATTAATGTATTCTAAACCACCTTTCAAGGTACATGTACATCATTCTAATTTTAACAATTAATTTAGTCTAAATTCATATACTGCTTAAATAAGTGGACTAACCACTATAAAATCACTATTATCTAGAGAAACAGAAACAACAAAGGTTCCTAACCTCTTTGACCATCATAATATGAATGTGGAGGATGCAACTTTGCAATAAAAAAATATTGTCATTTTTTTAATTTCACTCAAAATTTGTGGGTTAACCCCTACGAAAATATTGAGTTTTTCGTTAATTGCTATATATATTAAAGCTTATACTTTTAGTGTTGTTTAAAAATATTTAACCAGATCCTATATTCTTATTAATGTATTGTAAACCATCTTTCAAGGTACATGTACATCATTCTAATTTTTAACAATTAATTTAGTCTAAATTCATATATACTATTTAAATAAGTGGACTAACCACTATAAAATCATTATTATCTAGAGAAGCAGAGAAAACAAAGGTTCCTAACCTCTTTGAGCTTCATAATATGTAAGTGGAGGATGCAAATTTGCAATAAAACAATATTGTCATATTTTTTTAATATCACTCAAAATTTGTGGGTTAACCCCTACGAAAATATTGAGTTTTTCGTTAATTGCTATATATTGAAGCTTATACTTTTAGTGTTGTTTAAAAATATTTAACCATATTCTATATTCTTATTAATGTATTCTAAACCACCTTTCAAGGTACATGTACATCATTCTAATTTGTAACAATTAATTTAGTCTAAATTCATATACTGCTTAAATAAGTGGACTAACCACTATAAAATCACTATTATCTAGAGAAACAGAGCAACAAAGGTTACTAACCTCTTTGAGCTTCATAATATGTAAGTGGAGGATGCAAATTTGCAATAAAACAATATTGTCATTTTTTTAATATCACTCAAAATTTGTGAGTTAACCCCTACGAAAATATTGAGTTTTTCGTTAATTGCTATATATATTGAAGCTTATACTTTTAGTGTTGTTTAAAAATATTTAACCATATTCTATATTCTTATTAATGTATTCTAAACCACCTTTCAAGGTACATGTACATCATTCTAATTTGTAACAATTAATTTAGTCTAAATTCATATACTGCTTAAATAAGTGGACTAACCACTATAAAATCACTATTATCTAGAGAAACAGAAACAACAAGGTTCCTAACCTCTTTGACCATCATAATATGAATGTGGAGGATGCAACTTTGCAATAAAAAAAATATTGTCATGTTTTTTAATTTCACTCAAAATTTGTGGGTTAACCCTACGAAAATATTGAGTTTTTCCTTAATTTTATATATATTGAAGCTTATACTTTTAGTGTTGTTTAAAAATATTTAACCATATTCTATATTCTTATTAATGTATTCTAAACCATCTTTCAAGGTACATGTACATCATTCTAATTTTTAACAATTAATTTAGTCTAAATTCATATACTGTTTAAATAAGTGGACTAACCACTATAAAATCATTATTATCTAGAGAAATAGAAAACAAAGGTTCCTAACCTCTTTGAGCTTCATAATATGTAAGTGGAGGATGCAAATTTGCAATAAAACAATATTGTTACATTTTTTAATATCACTCAAAATTTTGGGTTAACCCCTACGAAAATATTGAGTTTTTCGTTAATTGCTATATATATTGAAGCTCATACTTTTAGTGTTGTTAAAAAATATTTAATCATATTCTATATAATTATTAATGTATTCTAAACCATCTTTAAAGGTACATGTACATCATTCTAATTTTTAACAATTAATTTAGTCTAAATTCATATACTGATTAAATAAGTGGACTAACCACTATAAAATCATTATTATCTAGAGAAACAGAGAAAACAAAGGTTCCTAATCTCTTTTAGCTTCATAATATGTAAGTGGAGGATGAAAATTTGCAATAAAACAATATTGTTATATTTTTTTGATATCACTCAAAATTTGTGGGTTAACCCCAACGAAAATATTGAGTTTTTTGTTAATTGCTATATATATTGAAGCTTATACTTTTAGTGTTGTTAAAAAATATTTAATCATATTCTATATTCTTATTAATGTATTCTAAACCACCTTTCAAGGTACATGTACATCATTCTTATTTCTAACAATTAATTTAGTCTAAATTCATATATTGCTTAAATAAGTGGACTAACCACTATAAAATCACTATTATCTAGAGAAACAGAAACAAAAAAAATTCCTAACCTCTTTGACCATCATAATATGAATGTGGAGGATGCAACTTTGCAATAAAAAAATATTGTCATGCTTTTTAAATTTCACTCAAAATTTGTTGGTTAACCCCTACGAAAATATTGAGTTTTTCGTTAATTGCTATATACATTGAAGCTTATATTTTTAGTGTTGTTTAAAAATAATTAACCATATTCTATATTCTTATTAATGTATTCTAGACCACCTTTCAAGGTACATGTACATCATTTTAATTTGTAACAATTAATTTAGTCTAAATTCATATACTGCTTAAATAAGTGGACTAACCACTATAAAATCACTATTATCTAGAGAAACAGAAACAACAAAGGTTCCTAACCTCTTTGACCATCATAATATGAATGTGGAGGATGCAACTTTGCAATAAAAAAATTTTGTCATGGTTTTTTAATTTCACTCAAAATTTGTGGGTTAACCCCTACGAAAATAATGAGTTTTTCGTTAATTGTTATATATATTAAAGCTTATACTTTTAGTGTTGTTTAAAAATATTTAACCATATCCTATATTCTTATTAATGTATTCTAAACCATCTTTCAAGGTACATGTACATCATTCTAATTTTTACAATTAATTTAGTCTAAATTCATATAAACTGTTTAAATAAGTGGACTAACCACTATAAAATCATTATTATCTAGAGAAGCAGAGAAAACAAAGGTTCCTAACCTCTTTGAGCTTCATAATATGTAAGTGGAGGATGCAAATTTGCAATAAAACAATATTGTCATATTTTGTTTAATATCACTCTAAATTTGTGAGTTAACCCCTACGAAAATATTGAGTTTTTCGTTAATTGCTATATATATGGAAGCTTATACTTTTAGTGTTGTTTAAAAATAATTAACCATATTCTATATTCTTATTAATGTATTCTAAACCACCTTTCAAGGTACATGTACATCATTCTAATTTGTAACAATTAATTTAGTCTAAATTCATATACTGCTTAAATAAGTAGACTAACCATTATAAAATCACTATTATCTAGAGAAACAGAAGCAACAAAGGTTCCTAACCTCTTTGAGCTTCATAATATGTAAGTGGAGGATGCAAATTTGCAATAAAACAATATTGTATTATTTTTTTAATATCACTCAAAATTTGTGAGTTAACCCCTACGAAAATATTGAGTTTTTCGTTAATTGCTATATATATGGAAGCTTATTCTTTTAGTGTTGTTTAAAAATAATTAACCATACTCTATATTCTTATTAATGTATTCTAAACCACCTTTCAAGGTACATGTACATCATTCTAATTTGTAACAATTAATTTAGTCTAAATTCATATACTGCTTAAATAAGTGGACTAACCACTATAAAATCACTATTATCTAGAGAAACAGAAACAACAAGGTTCCTAACCTCTTTGACCATCATAATATGAATGTGGAGGATGCAACTTTGCAATAAAAAAAATATTGTCATGTTTTTTTAATTTCACTCAAAATTTGTGGGATAACCCATACGAAAATATTGAGTTTTTCCTTAATTTTATATATATTAAAGCTTATACTTTTAGTGTTGTTTAAAAATATTTAACCATATTCTATATTCTTATTAATGTATTCTAAACCATCTTTCAAGGTATATGTACATCATTCGAATTTTTAACAATTAATTTAGTCTAAATTCATATACTGTTTAAATAAGTGGACTAACCACTATAAAATCATTATTATCTAGAGATATAGAGAAAACAAAGGTTCCTAACCTCTTTGAGCTTCATAATATGTAAGTGGAGGATGAAAATTTGCAATAAAACAATATTGTTACATTTTTTTGATATCACTCAAAATTTGTGGGTTAACCCCTACGAAAATATTGAGTTTTTCGTTAATTGCTATATATATTGAAGCTCATACTTTTAGTGTTGTTAAAAAATATTTAACCATATTCTATATTTTTATTAATGTATTCTAAACCACCTTTCAAGGTACATTCACATCATTCTAATTTTTAACAATTAATTTAGTCTAAATTCATATACTGCTTAAATAAGTGGACTAACCACTATAAAATCATTATTATCTAGAGAAACAGAGAAAACAAAGGTTCCTAACATCTTTGAGCTTCATAATATGTAAGTGGACGATGCAAATTTGCAATAAAACAATATTGTCTTATTTTTTTAATATTACTCAAAATTTGTGAGTTAACCCCTTCGAAAATATTGAGTTTTCCGTTAGTTGCTATATATATTGAAGCTTATACTTTAAGTGTTGTTTAAAAATAATTAACCATATTCTATATTCTTATTAATGTATTCTAAACCACCTTTCAAGGTACATTCACATCATTCTAATTTTTAACAATTAATTTAGTCTAAATTCATATACTGCTTAAATAAGTGGACTAACCACTATAAAATCACTATTATCTAGAGAAAGAGATGCAACAAAGGTTCCTAACCTCTTTGACCATCATAATATGAATGTGGAGGATGCAATTTTGCAATAAAAAAATATTGTCCTGTTTTTTTAATTTTACTCAAAATTTGTGGGGGAACCCCTACGAAAATATTGAGTTTTTCGTTAATTGTTATATATATTAATGCTTATACTTTTAGTGTTGTTTAAAATTATTTAACCATATTCTATATTCTTATTAATGTATTCTAAACCATCTTTCAAGGTACAAGTACATCATTCTAATTTTTAACAATTAATTTAGTCAAAATTCATATACTGTTTAAATAAGTGGACTAACAACTATAAAATCATTATTATCTAGAGAAACAGAGAAAACAAAGGTTCCTAACCTCTTTGAGCTTCATAATATGTAAGTGGAGGATGCAAATTTGCAATAAAACAATATTGTTATATTTTTTTGATATCACTCAAAATTTGTGGGTTAACCCCTACGAAAATATTGAGTTTTTCGTTAATTGCTATATATATTGAAGCTTATACTTTTAAGGTTGTTAAAAAATACTTAACCATATTCTATATTCTTATTAATGTATTCTAAGCCACCTTTCAAGGTACATGTACATCATTCTAATTTGTAACAATTAATTTAGTCTAAATTCATATACTGCTTAAATAAGTGGACTAACCACTATAAAATCACTATTATCTAGAGAAACATAAACAACAAAGGTTCCTAACCTCTTTGACCATCATAATATGAATGTGTAGGATGCAACTTTCCAAAAAAAAAATATTGTCATGTTTTTTTAATTTCACTCAAAATTTGTGGGTTAACCCCTACGAAAATATTGAGTTTTTCGTTCATTGTTATATATATTAAAGCTTATACTTTTAGTGTTGTTTAAAAATATTTAACCATATTCTATATAATTATTAATGTATTCTAAACCATCTTTCAAGGTACATGTACATCATTCTAATTTTTAACAATTAATTTAGTCTAAATTCATATACTGTTTAAATAAGTGGACTAACCACTATAAAATCATTATTATCTAGAGAAACATAGAAAACAAAGGTTCCTAACCTCTTTGAGCTTCATAATATGTAAGTGGAGGATGCAACTTTGCAATAAAAAAATATTGTCATGTTTTTTTTAATTTCACTCAAAATTTGTGGGTTAACCCCTACGAAAATATTGAGTTTTTCGTTAATTGTTATATATATTAAAACTTATACTTTTGGTGTTGTTTAAAAATATTTAACCATATTCTATATTCTTATTAATGTATTCTAAACCATATTTCAAGGTACATGTACATCATTCTAATTTTTAACAATTAATTTAGTCTAAATTCATATACTGTTTAAATAAGTGGATTAACCACTATAAAATCATTATTATCTAGAGAAGCAGAGAAAACAAAGGTTCCTAACCTCTTTGAGCTTCATAATATGTAAGTGGAGGATGAAAATTTGCAATAAAACAATATTGTTATATTTTTTTTGATATCACTCAAAATTTGTGGGTTAACTCCTACGAAAATTTTGAGTTTTTCGTTAATTGCTATATATATTGAAGCTTATACTTTTAGTGTTGTTAAAAAATATTTTACCATATTCTATATTCTTATTAATGCATTCTAAACCACCTTTCAAGGTACATTCACATCATTCTAATTTTTAACAATTAATTTAGTCTAAATTCATATACTGCTTAAATAAGTGAACTAACCACTATAAAATCACTATTATCTAGAGAAACAGAGAAAATAAAGGTTCCTAACCTCTTTGAGCTTCATAATATGTAAGTGGACGATGCAAATTTGCAATAAAACAATATTGTCATATTTTTTTAGTATCACTCAAAATTTATGAGTTAACCCCTACGAAAATATTGAGTTTTTCGTTAATTGCTATATATATGGAAGCTTATACTTTTAGTGTTGTTTAAAAATAATTAACCATATTCTATATTCTTATTAATGTATTCTAAACCACCTTTCAAGGTACATGTACATCATTCTAATTTGTAACAATCAATTTAGTCTAAATTCATATACTGCTTAAATAAGTGAACTAACCACTATAAAAATCACTGTTATCTAGAGAAACAGAAGCAACAAAGTTTCCTAACCTCTTTGACCATCATAATATGAATGTGGAGGATGAAACTTTGCATTAAAAAAATATTGTCATGTTTTTTTAATTTCACTCAAAATTTGTGGGTTAACCCCTACGAAAATATTGAGTTTTTCGTTAGTTGTTATATATATTAAAGTTTATACTTTTAGTGTTGTTTAAAATTATTTAAACATATTCTATATTCTTATTAATGTATTCTAAACCATCTTTCAAGGTACAAGTACATCATTCTAATTTTTAACAATTAATTTAGTCAAAATTCATATACTGTTTAAATAAGTGGACTAACAACTATAAAATCATTATTATCTATAGAAACAGAGAAAACAAAGGTTCCTAACCTCTTTGAGCTTCATAATATGTAAGTGGAGGATGCAAATTTGCAATAAAACAATATTGTTATATTTTTTTTGATATCACTCAAAATTTGTGGGTTAACCCCTACGAAAATATTGAGTTTTTCGTTAATTGCTATATATTGAAGCTTATACTTTTAGTGTTGTTAAAAATATTTAACCATATTCTATATTCTTATTAATGTATTCTAAACCACCTTTCAAGGTACATTCACATCATTCTAATTTTTAACAATTAATTTAGTCTAAATTCATATACTGCTTAAATAAGTGGACTAACCATTATAAAATCACTATTATCTAGAGAAACAGAAACAACAAAGGTTCCTAACCTCTTTGACCATCATAATATGAATGTGGAGGATGCAACTTTGCAATAAAAAATATTGTCATGTTTTTTTAATTTCACTCAAAATTTGTGGATTAACCCCTACGAAAATATTGAATTTTTCGTTAATTGTTATATATATTAAAGCTTATACTTTTAGTGTTGTTTAAAAATATTTAACCATATTCTATATTCTTATTAATGTATTCTAAACCATCTTTCAAGGTACATATACATCATTCTAATTTTTAACAATTAATTTAGTCTAAATTCATATACTGTTTAAATAAGTGGACTAACCACTATAAAATCATTATTATCAGAGAAGCAGAGAAAACAAAGGTTCCTAACCTCTTTGAGCTTCATAATATGTAAGTGGAGGATGGAAATTTGCAATAAATCAATATTGTTATATTTGTTTTGATATCACTCAAAATTTGTGGGTTAACCCCTACGAAATTATTGAGTTTTTTGTTAATTGCTATATATATTGAAGCTTATACTTTTAGTGTTGTTAAACAATTTTTAACCATATTCTATAATCTTATTAATGTATTCTAAACCATCTTTCAAGGTATATTCACATCATTCTAATTTTTAACAATTAATTTAGTCAATAAACTAAGATAAACAAAAAAACACAAATGAAAAGAAATGAAAAACTAAAAGCTATATGTAACCCCCTAGCAAGCATCCATTGTTGAAACCTTCTCTTAATCTGGCACAACACCACAAATCAAAAGAGAATGGCCATCCCCTAAGGTGAAGAAGAGAAAAACCTCTGGTTTATCTATAGGGGGTGGCAATGATGAAATAGTATATATGTACTTCAAAATAAATGATGTAATATAATTTTAGTTGTCAAATTGAGAAAAAACACTTTGCTCTTAGTAGCTGTAGAGGAGGAAGACGACAAGGATAATGCCGGAAGAGGACACATGGAAGATGGGTTAAACACACAACGTAACTGTAACTTCGTATAGTTGTGTGATTTTTTCAACTTTTTTGGTCAACCTTCGTATAGTTTGTGTATATTACATAATTTTATGTTTTAACGGTGTAGATATATACAAATTAGAAGTCTAAAACCTCAAGAAAGAGAGCAGAAATTGTTGGAAAATCAACGAGCGTATACGATGATTGATGCGAGATGTACTTTTCTATCCAAGTCAAAGGGCACACATGGCGCACATGCTACTAACTTCTATTGTATCAAAATAAAATACCAAAAGTTTTTTTTTGTGTAGACAGATATTTTTTGTCAAAAAGGGACAAAAATCGTTTAAATTTAGGAGAATTAGTGAAATAACCAACCAAAAAATGAAAATTAAAGAATTAACTAAAAGGTAGAGAGATATAGGAATAAAAAATAAGAGAGAAAGGGAATGATAGTTATTTTTTTTATTTTAGTTTTTTTCTGGTTATATGGTCAAATCTCTCTTTATATTTTAGAGATTTTTTATTAATTTAGATGTGCAATCACTACGATAATTGAACCCTTTTCTTTTTTTTTGAAAAAACGATAATTGATTGCATGGCATTGTTTCATCACTGCAAAGAAAGTTGGGGATAAAATTTTGTGAATGTAAACGCAACGCCTACGGTAAAAAGGTCACAAAAATGGTCGTGGTTCCTGAATCTAAATGCCATAATATTCCGTGAAAATAAAAGGCTTTGTATTTAACTATTTATTCGTATAGAAACTCTATGCATTTATATATATTGCAGGTTTATACATTACAGCTATGTACGTACACATGTATAACAATACAAAATAATGCATATGTACACATTAAAAAGGTAACGGGAGCGGTCCAGAAACTTAAATACGATGTTCCCTCTACCTATTTTGTTTATTCAATACTCTGTTTCCCCATAAAAGAGGTAAACCATTATGAATACATAATAAAATAAAAAAAATTCTTTTTTGACTAAAAAATAAAATCTATTCTTCATACGGCCGATGGGCAAGATTAATGAGAGATGTACTACTTTCTCGAAGATCCAGCTTTTTATATTATGTATTATAACAACCAGTAAGTATTTTTATACAACTAGTAGTAATTGATGTACTTCATTTCAGATTTCCAGTATAATGACTAGAAATAATTGTGTAAGCTATTTTCCTTTAAGAAATCGATCCATCCATAAGAAAATGATGCATGTGTGTGTATTTTTGTAATTAATTCGATAAAATGATGCACGTATGATGTATCTTTTTTCCCCGCGTGTATGATATATCTATCATAGTATTTTTTTGGTAAATCGTGGAAGTTCGTTGAGTGGTAACAAGTCGTGGGCCACACCAAATCAGATTCTCAAATCTTGCTTTTGTCCGACTGAATATCGTTATACATATAATAATAACAGTATAACACGGTTATAATTAATACTTTATTAGGCATTGCAATTTTGCATAGCTTGATGAAAAAGCATGTGAAGTAATTTCTCTTCATGTTCTACTTAAAATCAATATCTGCGTTTACATGTGAAACATACATTTGTAAAAATCTCTATACAAATCCAATCATGCAAAGGGAAAGTATAACATATAGGAAGAAGGAAAATTAAGAGTGAAACAGACCTACATCTACATCATTTTTATATATTGAACCTGTGGATGCCCTACATATTGTCTTTATCATATTTTGTTTTTGGGCAAAATTGTCTTTATCATATTAAATTGCATCATTGAAGAGACAAAATCTGATAATGCTCCACTTTTTCTTCTCTCCTATTTTTCCACCTCCGAATAATTCTTGAAATTTCTGCTTCTTTATTTACTTTTGTAATTATATATTCATTTTTATTTTGGATTGTATGCTCGCTATTGTAACTTTTTTTTTTTTTTTGAGAACTGGCACTTTTTGTTGTTCTTTACATCTGGAAAATTAATACTTATACATAGTCAAATGAAATTAAAAATATAAATAATCAATGGCGTGTCCTTCAGCAATACGACAGGTATAAAGGATAAATTATTAGAAATACTACAGTTTTTTGTCACATTCTGAGAGATTTGTGTAGTAGATTCGAGTCATGATAAACTTTTTTCCCCAGAATAATCCAACAACCTGTAAATGACCGTATAGTTCTCGACTTCAAAACCGTATAAAAAGCAACATCGTAACTAGCTAGTATAGTTAACATTCAGTATCAATGCATATGAACTGGTTTAGTCCGGTTTAGTTTATTGTTTTCTGATTACAAGATTAGCCAATTGTACATATATCTTGTACCGAATATCATCAATTGATTATGGGATAAAAGATCATTCTAACCATTTAATCTCTTTGCTCATATTCTATAATATTCAACTTGACACAATAGTCATATGCATATGATTGGAAAAAAGATAAAAAAGTGAGACGATTGTAGTTTGAGTGATACTCTACGCTAGCTCCGATCCAAATAGAATCTTAGACTTTAATCAAAGCCCAATAGGCAAAAATTATAATGGCTTCAGTAATTGTTAATAAAGACCTAAAAAAATAGGTTAAAATAAAACGTTTTCTTTTTTTGGTGTGAATGTTAAAACTAAAAAAACGCTTCAGAACATGGATACATCATTTTTTTTTAATTATATGGGGATACTTATTCTATTCTGACCCCACATAAGTGATCTATACTAGTCACGTATTGCCACTTGTCGGTTCTCTGTCCCTAACGATACCGCAATGTTAATTTTCTGGGAAAAAATATATAAAGAGAAATATAGCCTATGTACAACGGATTTTGAAGGACCATATATAGAAGCAATGGTTTAAGGCTTCCACTTGAGTTGCCTTTTCAGCAAACATGGCCAGGCTATTCGAAGACGGAACTAAAGTATTATAATAATTATTAATATCTTATAATATTCATATATGTCTTATAAGTCATTTATAAAAAAAATTAAAACATTTATAAATTATCTATCATGGCTTACAAAATTATTTTATTATAATTTTAAATTATTTGTAAGAGTTTATAAAATATTTATAAAAATATAAATCCTTTTATATATTAAACGAGAAGTCACTTAAATGACTTTTGTATACGTGTCAATCATTTGTGAATTTTAAGAAATTTTATAATTTGCTTGGTCAATAATTTTTATTTTATTTATTTTAGTTTAGATTTAAATAAAAGAAAGAATCTAGAATTAATATAACTTGCAAAATAATCTAAACTATATTAAAAATAATGAGTTATGGTAACTAATTTTGTAATTATATAAAAATAATAACGCTTGATTAACTTTTATATTTATAAATTACGTAATATAACAAACTAAACTTTTATAATTTTTCTTTATTTATTTTGATCTAAAATAAAATGTAAGTCTAGCTAATTATTTTCACTTGCCAAATAAACTAAATGATATTACAAATAATAATATATGGTAGCAAATTTTAAAAATTATAGAAAGTGTAATAATATTTGAATTATATTTATATACTCAATAAAATAATGAATAGAAAACAATTTATAGAAATCAATATAATCATTTCATATTGATATAAAATATTATAGTATCTATAATTATTATTATTCTCTTATAATTTCCATATATGTTTTATAAATAATTAGGTTTTTGAAGATTGCACGAATTATATTGAACAGTGTGAAAACTTTGATTAAAATCTTTTTTTTGCATTTAAATCAAATAATAAAGTGAATAAGGTAATGTTATGTTCAAAAAGAATTATAAGATGAATTTTTGGTTCATGTATGGTTTGTATTACTATTTAGAGAGATAAAGAAATACTTGGCAAAAAAATATGTAAAAACTTAGGAAAATATTAGCAAAAATTTAATAAAAAAACGAATTAATAACGAAAAAAATAAGAAGAGACCGGAGAAGAAGCTTGATATGTGATGGAGAGGTTAACGTGATACTTACATATATAATTCCACAAGCATTTGTTATTTATGGAAATTTTATGATATTCTATACATTATATATATTTTCTCATACAACATTTATATCCACGAATTCGAGTACAAGGTAATAATTAAATCCTTTGGCAAAAAAACAAATTTTGTCTGCTTGGGACTTTGAAAACGATTAATTCTCCAAGCCCTAGCTAATATTCGTAATGTTATTTTCCTACGCACACAAAACGAATATGCAATGTATGTTTATATATAAACAACACACCATTATATATACATGTTTTAACGACGATCATTTCATATCAACATTAGTATTTAACCCGTAGTTTTGTCTTAGTCAAGATGTTAACTAAGTCTGCGTCTTGACTTAGATCATAACCATAATTCAAACAAATTAAGAAAGAGAAAAAGAAAAAGAAAACATATTTCAAAATAGTCTGTCAATACTTAAAAGATCTCTGAACAGAGATAAGAGTTTACAACACCCGTTCTCACACAGTCGAACGTTCACTCCCTTTATTCATTAAGCTGAAAAGATAAGAGGGTTTATCCCAGAAACATAGTCGGTTCAATTAAGAAACCCTGTTATTGTTACGACCAAAGGGTTTTTAAATTCACCGTTCACCAAGTCCAAAAGCCCGGATCACTCCTCACCGCCGGGGTGGCTTCCACCATCACGGATGCTAGTACTTGCAGTGTCTGCACTTCTGCGCTTCTTACTGACAAACCGCTTGCAGTAGAAAGGGCGCCCATCAACAGTAAAGCAAACCTTTTCAAAGTTTCTCATCACCAAGACGGGTATGGCGGTGTTCTTGAATACCACCCTCCCATGCAAGGACTGTCCCGTTCCTCCTCTAGGCCTCGGCACAATCACTCGCTCAACAAGGCCGGGTGCGTAAGTCCTGCCCATTCATATCATGATCATATATACACATCTACAATATATAACCAATATTTTTTTTTTGATGAAATATATATAACCAATATTGATTTATAAGAAATGTACTTTTTATCACCAAACCGTATAATGGCTAACCAAATGTGACAAGCAAGACAGCCTTCTACATTTCTATGCATATCGACTTGACAAATGCAGCGTGATGTAACATGCAAGTATATATGTCTATGAGAAATAACACTGGTACAAACTGTACCAAGATTATATCCATACGCTTCTCTATGTGCAAATGAGTATGTATAATTTGGTTCACAGATTAGGACACTAATGTACACGAAGCCAACATTCTATGTCACGATGTAACAGGAGTTCCGATTCAATGGGTATGGTCTGGTGACAACGCATTTGCACAAACCAAAACTAATTATACGTATGTAGATTAAGAGGATTAGGGTATTAGATTTAGTCACCTGTTAAAAAAATCAAAGATCTGACTTTCCGTAAGCGGGAACCCGTTCGAGAAAGTCACAAACAGTGATTGTTGGTCGCTGTATACCGGTTCAAACGGTTGCGCACGTTCACTCAGCACGGCCTCTCTCACTCTTGTACTCACCAGTTTGTACGGTGGCGCGTTAGAATCCAGCATGGCTTCTCTCCCTCCTTTTCCTCTCTCTCCTTTTGGACGATAAGGGATGCACACTAATATGTGTTACTGTTTTTTATTTATACCTATAAAACATGAGAGGGTACGTAGGGTTGCAACGGTTGGGGTTTATGGAATTATATTTTGATTTTTAATGCATAATATCAAGAACTTTATGACGTTTTAAAAAGTTGAAATTAACATGCAGACCGCGTACAATGTAATATAAGAAAACGATCTCTTTCTTTTTTTGCTAAAAGGTTTTTAAAAATCATTTTAGTAACTACCCATACAATACTTCGGCCAGTATTGTGTTTTTTTCGTGTGTAAGATTTTGTTGAACATATATATTCGTCTTTTTCTTCACGAACCAATGTTTCCGTATATATGTAATGGAAAACAAAGTTTGAAAATACTATTCTCACTGTTTATCAATAATCCTTTATAGAATATAAATAATAAATTACAATTCATGTTTATCCCAAAATTAAGTTACATCATTAATTCATCTGAGTATTTTGTTGTACCAGCTAAACTAATTGAAAGTTGCCTCTCCATCAAGTTAGCGAATTACTATACGTTTTTTTCTCATTAATCTAATTGTGTGGATAGAGCGACCACGAGCATGTCAGATGGGTAATAGATGTTCACGGACTAGGCCCAAAATGCGAGAATCGGCCCAAACCGCAAGAGTTGAGATTATTAGAGGAGTCTTCTAAGTAAGGGACATAAATGTAATTGTAGTGTGGCTTTGGTGTCCGGTGAGAGAGAGACGGTGAGACACGCGCGGGCTGGTGAAAAGGTGGGACGATTATTATTTATCTTGACACGTGGGCACTTCTTCACGTGACTTCCCACATGTATATCTGGCATCCTTTAATCCCCTGTGCTCTTTTTATTTCTCTTTGAACCATTCTTTTACACATCACGTGGTTCTCACTCGCCATGTCTCCTTTGCTAACTTCTGTTTTTGTTCTGAATCTTGAAACTTTCTGCTTTTCAGCTTTTAAAAGTTATTTAGTATTCACAAATATTGCTAAATGAAAATACTTTAGATTCCATTGTTTCTTATACATTTATCAAATATTAATATTAAAAATTTGGATGGCTATAGCCTTGTAGACAGGGGTGATGATGAGCTAAAGCTCACGAATCTCTTGCTTTAAAATAAAACATCAAAAATTTTGGTGTAATAATTTAAGGATAAATGTAAAACAATAATATAGAATTATATTTTTCAGTAAGTTTTGTTGTAACTAAATCGTTAAGAACTCATATCATTGTAGGGATCTATATATAGACCAATGACACACCTTAATATTTGTTCTTTCTAGTTGTATATAAGAATTAGATAAGAGATATACTGTATTTGCTTAGTCTAAATGAAGCTTATGTTCTCTAGAAGTAACAAAACAAGTCTCAGCTGCTGGGTTCAGTTATCTTAATAATATCACAGAGAATATATATTAATTTTTCTTTATTGGGTTATCAAATTTCTGCATGCATGTGATTAGCTGTATTCTAAAATCATTTTATTCATTTCCAACTTAGCAGTATGTTTCTTTTCCAAAGCTCAGCCTATGTTTACTAACGTTCCCTTTAAATCTAAATTGCACGGATGACAAATAATAAAGAGATCAATCAAATCTCAGAACGAACCAAAATAAGTGACGGGCTTCCCACGTGAACATGTGCAATGATTAAGCTTTCGAGTAAATTGTTAGATACGTCAATACAATCATGTAGTACGTGAAAATTATAATAACTATTTTGTAATGATTAATTCGCTAGCGAACAATTACAAATGGATGCACTGTATATCTATAGACCACAGTTGTACTATGGCTATTTTTTTTCCTTTTGACGTCATTAAAAGAAAATTCTCTTGAGCAAGAGCTTACTATAAATTTAGTACTTACAGTTCTGTCAGAATGCGCATTATGTCGAAGTGAACACAAAAACACAGGCGCATATAATCATGTGCCTGAATTTTTTTCCAGCAAAAGTGATTGGAAATTAATAGAGATACACTCAGGTTTCTAATACGTTATTGCTACTAATACCATGATTATCGGATGAAACCCAAAATGGGTTTCTAATTTTTTTTGTCTTATCTGATTTATAAAAAAAAAAAAACAATCGCGGACCGCTACGATATTAATTTACACTCAGGTTTCTAATACGTTATTGATACTAAGATCATGATTATCGGATGAAACCCAAGATGGGTTTCTAAATTTTTTTTTGTCTTATCTGATTTATAAAAAAAAACAATCGCGAACCGCCATGTATCGTGGAGCCCGCAAAACAGTACAAGTATCACTCAAACATCGATCTTTAACCGGTGCTTTTGGTTACCGATTTTTATGTTTTTGTGATCTCCTCTAAGAAACTGCTAAAAGCCTTCGATGCACATGCCCTAACCCCTAATAAAATGATTAAAATTAGAATTAGTATAAAATCATCTCTAATGGTTCATACTATTTTTCACTCTAAAATAGAGTTGTGATATACTCCAATGGTACTCTATTTTAGAGTGAAAAATAAAATGATGAACACAAAAAACAACAACTTACTCAATTTAAAGTAAATCTATCTATCATAGAATGGGAAATAGAGTAGCATTGAAATATTTTTACTCTAAATTCTATTTTAAAATGGAAAATATAGTGGAATTAGAGATACCCTAACTCAAGCCGAATCCGGGAAAATGAGAGAGCACATGCATGGTAGAGATTTTGCACATGGATATGGACACACACGTGGGGCCACATTTTCTCTCATTTATTATTTATAAAGACGAGTCAAAATTAGTGAGCTGATGAACCCATGATTAATTATTTATGTTCATGCATTATTACGATGAAACATGGGTTTGGTTGCTTTGGTCGGCTCTTAGCTAGCGGGTTCTCACAAAAATCATATGAATAGTCTTTAGTTTCATCGTCAAAATTGTTATTAGAACCCTGTCTATATTTTGCAGTGTGTAATATATCATCAATTTTGTTCATTTTACTGTATTCATAATGGTCTTATCCAGTAATCCCTCTGTCTCACTTTAAATGGTGTTTTAGGGTTTTTTGTCTTATTTTAAATGATGTTCTCACAAATCCATATAGAATTTAATATTATTTTAATTTTGTGATCAATTAAAAAATATTGTTTCATTTTCTTATTGGTTGAACTAGTTTCATTTAATAATATTTTTATGTTACCAAGATAAATTACATAAAAATGTGTACTTTCTTAATTCATATGCAAAAAACTTAAAATCCATTTATAGTGGGACAGGGGAGTATATTATTATTGGAAGATAATAATGAAATGTAGTCTAGATTGACTTAAGATATTACTGTTGTTGGTTTTCTTAATTTTTACACAGATTGTTTAAGTTATAGTCGTTGTATTGTTGGCCTTGGAGTGTTCTCTTCTCTCCTTAAGGGTGTGGTTTGCACGCGAGAGAGCTTGCACGTAGGTATGTGAATGAAGAGAGAGAGAGTGAGTATCCAATGATTGAAGAGAAGCGGATGTCTGGTCGTGGAGGAACCGAAACTACGCCGCACGAGTGTGGTCACTTGGGACCACGTGCTGCCACGCTGGCGACTTCCCACGTGTTCATGCACGTGAACTCCTTCCCAATCTCCCACATGACCTCCACGTCTTCTATTTCTTTATCTTGCTTCAATTCTACACCGACACACTCTGCTTCTGTATTGTAAATTTTCACATAGATGAACATACTCGAATCTGAGACAAATTTAATAGATCAGGACATGGATTAGTTTAGTTTTAGTTTCATTGTGAACTTCACTGCTGCTTAAGACTTGCGACATTTTTAAATGCGAATTGCATAATCAGAAGGGGTCACATGTTGAACTTGCTTATTCTCGTATGAAAATGATAGTTTTACCAAAAATGATAGAAAAATGTTTACCTTGAGATCTGGAGCCGTCAATTTCAGATCCGCATCAAACCTGGGAATACAAATAACTAAATTAACACTGCATTTGAACTCTAACATGCATCCAACTATACTCAGTTTTTTGTTATAACTTTTGTTTAACGTTTTTTTTAAAGCAGATTTATAATTAAATTAAGCATATATACACTAGCTTACAAAAACATAGTCTGTAATATTTTAATTAAAAAGTTAGGGGTAGAAGTTTATCGTACTACTCTCAAGTATGTAAAAGAATCCATTTGATGGTAAAAGCTAACCTGTCCAAAGTCCAAACCATCAACCAGACAATACTCCAAATAAAGCTCAAATGTATAAAACTGGTTTACCATAACTTTTTTTCTTAAAAGGTCAAATCAAAGTGTTTTCAAACCAATGAAAAGTATCTTCCATATTGATTGAAGATATTTAGAAGTCATAAAAGTCACATACAGATTCATTAAAACAAGAATAAAATTTGAAGATATTTAAAACTTAAAAAAGTCAATGCATATTCATTAACAATAAAGAATATATCGGAAAGTAAACATATACATTAAATTGTGGTTGAAAGAGTCGGACGTTATTTAGCTTTAAAAATAATTAACAAACCCGACCTGTCTTGTCTCGAAGAAACTTAATGATGGCATTATCAACAACTTTGGGAAACAGTAAAAACAAAAATTAAACAATGACTATTGTCTCAGTGCAAGAAGTATCAGGTATGCCATAAACTCTACCACCACTAGTCTTTTCCAAAAGTCCGTTTCATATTTGACTGAACCGTGCCATCAATGGAAAAATTTGAAATTATTTTTTGTCGGTTGACTAAAAAAATGCACTAATCAGATGAGAGTTTTTGGAAAGGAGAACAATTCAAGATAGATAATCGAATGCATGTTGGATTCAGAGGGAACTCTAAAGTCTAACCCCATACACAGCTAGCCTATGTGTAACCTACCAATACTACATCGTTTTTGGCTCCCATACCCCAACGCCATGCGTTTCCTCTCCACGCGCACATACTTTTACTACATCTGTCTTTTCCTCTTAAATTACTCCTTCATGTTTATTGAAACAAAACAGTGCACACAGAGATCTGCAAGACTATTCCAGACTTTTGCTAAATGAAGTATATGAGATAATCTTCAGTAGATAATATCAACAAAGCGTGTGCATTTTCAGTTCCTGTTCAAGATTGATATATGAGTTCTATAGAATAATTTTTTTTTTAATGAACAAAGCATTATCTATTTTAAAATAGTAAAATAAAGAGTAATACAGTATAGTGTATAATAGTCAAACACAAGTAAACAAATAACTGAAATGAAGAAAATAATTATATCAATAAATCAATTTTCTCAAAACTCAACGTATTTGAGTTAAATGGCATTTTTTATGTTTCTAACGTTTGTTAAAGTTTTCTTTAGATGAGCAGGTAACAATATATATCATCATTGAAATGACAAGAGTCTACTGACATTAGCCATCATTGAGAAACCCCAATCGCCCAAATAAGCCCTCCCCTCTCTCTCAACATTATTAACCAGCACTACTTCATTTTTCTCTCTAGCAAATCTTGTAAACCAAGAAAAAAAATACTCTGAAGAAATGGGTGAAACTGATGATGGTTTAGGTCTGAATCTAAGCTTGGGGTTAAGTCAACCAGAGGAACCATCTCTGGGACTGGGGTTGAATCTATTGCCCTTGAGAACTTCTTCTTCTTCGTTTCCTCACATGCACAATCACAGTTATAACCATCTCGAGAAGAAGATTCATCACAACTATTCGCCTCATCAGCTTCAGTCCTCTGGTGAGTTTGTTGTTTCTCTTTCTATTTTCTTTTACAAACTATTTCCCCGAGTCCTTTACATTTGATGTGTGAAGAACTATGTTTCTTATAGAACATGATTGTGTCTGTTTCTTTGGAGATTTTTGCTGTAATATTCATTAAGTCCTAATCTAATACACATCCGTCTCCGATCTGATTTTATTTATCTTTCTTATTTTATTGTTTAAAAATATTTTAGTTTAGAAACTGAAGTTTAAAATGCTTTTTGCAGAAAGAAACTCTGACGTTGGATCTTTTCTAAGAGGTTTCGACGTGAACAGAACTCCTTCTGCGGCGGCTGTGATTAACTTAGAAGAAGAGTACGTCGCGGGGGTGTCTTCACCGAACAGCACCGTCTCAACTGTGAGTGGGAATAAGAGGGATCTTGCCGCGGCGAGGGAAGACGGAGGAGGAGATGCGAACGAGGCAGAGAGAGCTTCTTGCTCACACGGCGGAGGAAGCGGTGGTAGCGACGAAGAGGAGGGAGGAAACTGCGACGGGACGAGGAAGAAGCTGCGGTTATCGAAGGAACAAGCTTTGGTTCTTGAAGAAATATTCAAACAACATAGCACTCTAAACCCGGTTAGTGGCATTTTTGTAAATTTATCAAGCATACAAAGTTGTATTTTCTAATTTCATTTTATTTATTTTTAATCATCTGATTGGGCAGAAGCAAAAGCTGGCTCTAGCGAAACAGTTGAATCTGAGGACAAGGCAAGTAGAAGTGTGGTTTCAGAACAGAAGGGCAAGGTAATAGCAAATTTTCACTATCTCTGGGGGTATTAACGGAACACAAAACCTTAGTTATTGCTATGATGGTGATATAATTGTCCGACCAAACAGAATTCATATCACTGTCCTAAAAAAGAAAATCGTATTTAGAATCTTCTGGCTCTGCTCTGTCACATGGAGTTTTTACTTTTTACGCAGAGCTGCATGCGTATATTAAAAGTAAAATCTAGTTTTGTTTTGTTTCTTTGTCATTCAATTCCTTTTTTCTTCTGTTTTGAAATCTGTCATTCAATGCAATTATTGATCGGTTAAGTCAAAAGTAAAGAATTGCTTTTTTTTTGAACACCAAGTAAAAAATTGCTATAAACTCTCAAATAAATATATATACTTTTTATTGATCAGTTAAGCACATAAATTATAACAAGATATTTACTTATTGTAATTCGTGAAAGCGACATTATAAAAAAAGATTTGTAAATGAAATGGAAGAAGTACTAATAAAAAATATTTTGGACTTTTTTTTTTTTACATTTTTTAGGACAAAGCTGAAACAAACGGAGGTTGATTGTGAGTATTTGAAGAGATGTTGCGATACTCTAACGGTAGAGAATCGACGGTTGCAGAAGGAAGTATCTGAGCTTAGGGCGTTGAAGTTATCTCCACATCTCTACATGCATATGACTCCTCCAACTACTCTCACTATGTGCCCTTCTTGCGAACGAGTCTCGGCTTCCTCCTCCCCAGCACCTTTGGCCGCTGCTGCTGCTGCTCCTCCACCCTCCTCTTCCTCCACCGCATCTGGTGGTGATGGGCGGATTCCTACGGTGGTGGGACGGCCAAGTCCCTGGGCAGCTATTCCTCTCCAGTCAAGATTAGCTAACTAGGGAATTCTCGGTAGTTTTAATTTGGTATACATAAATATATATGTACGAAAACTCAAACATTAAAAAGGCTTTAATTATGCATGGTTAACGTCAATCTATTGAAAATGAAAAAGACGTCATCTGAATCTCAAGCTCTTAACACTGTCAAATAATTCTTTGACATAATGCAAAACCGCAAAGAGCTAGTTACAGATTTGTGTGTTCGTGTTTTTCTAAGAATTCAATTTTGTGAATGTCGGGGTTTTATGTAATGAAACTTGATGGGCTTAGGTAACTAAATTAGTATAATTTTTTGTTGGGCTGATTGTCGATATTTTTTTCTATGAGAATTCGTTATAATTAAAACAACGCTTTCGGCCTAAGCCTAACAAGTACTAGATCAAATCCTCTCTGCTAAGAGTTAATTGAAACACAAAATTATACAACCATAAACAAAACTAACAGTACTAAATCTTGTTATATTTTATTGGGGCCCTATTTTATTCCTAATAAATCAAGTGGCGACTCCAAGTTGCTCGATCCATCCCATTTTCTTTCATCCTTCGTTTTCCCTACTTTCTCAAATGTTCTCAACTCTCAATAAAAAAATAATTTACATCATAATAAGTGTTGAAGAAACGTAACAGATGCAGATTCCTAGACTCATTACGGTCAACAATATCCTTAATTTCTAATTTTCAGCACATTCAAAAGAGTATAAAGCTTTAATGACTTTGTCACCAAAATAGATGCACAAATGACATAACAAGCCATCGATTAATGAAGTCCAAAACCTTAATGTTCAACAAAAAAAAACAACTCGAACTAATTAACGATATGAAGTTACAAACGATAAAATAATACTCTCTCTGTCCCACTTTAAGTGGGTTTTTAGGGTTTTTCTTTTGTCTCATTTTAACTGATGTTCTCTTTATCCTAGATACAATTTATTGTTGTTTGAAAATTTTGACCAACTACAAAAATACTACATCTTTTTTTTATTGGTTGAATTAGTTTAATTTAATACTAATACATAAAAATTTGTATTTTCTTAATATTTGTGCAAAAACCTAAAACACCACTTAAAGTGGGACAGAGGGAATAGTAGCTAGCATTAATCATCTGTTGTCTGTTATATCATTGTATTTGTTTACGAGTATGAAAAAGATGAAAATACAGAGTTGGGAATTAAGAAAATTCCTAAAACTCATTATAGAAAACATATTCAATAAAAAAAAAAACTACGCATCCATCTTCAAACTCTTGTTTATAGGAATTTGTTTTACATGAGTTTGAGCTTTTCTTGATAGCAAAGTGGACCTTTCTTTTGCAATAAAGCCCGTGCTTAGAAAACACTCTTCTCTTACCTTTTTCAACCAATTCTAGTCTTTTATTGGTTTAGATCACGAATAATCTTGTTTCATCAACAAAAAATGCGTTGGTCGATTTCTTTTTTTCTTTCTTTTTACAATACAACTCTGTTCTGTACATTAATTATGAGATAATATAAAACTGCAAGTTGAAGAAAAAACAATGCAATTTCAGTCAAAATTATAACATCTTTCGTTAGTAGACATTCACCTCCACTCATTCGGAGCGTAGGTTCTGCTATCTAACCAACGGTTAGTGTTTTGGAGATAAAATTTTACATTAAAATTATGAAAGAAATTTAAATAAATACGAACATGAATCACTCTAATTACCGCCAATTAATTTTAAATTGAATCTAAATTTGACATGATATCAGAGCGGATCGACATTCTGATCCATTAATCTGACCCGAAAAATGACATGATTATCCAACAAATTGGTGGCCTATAAAAGTCTCAATTTCTTTGAGATAGCTAAAAACATAACACTTTGGATATATAAAAAAAACTTAAGTAATATATAAAAAATTTGGGATATAGTTTACCATTAATTGATTTTAAATTGGAAACTTAATAAATTTAACATGGTATCAGAACGGACCGATACCTTAACCCGTTAATCCGGTCCAGAAAATGGTCTATCATTCCACAAATTGATAGATCATAAAAAATTCAATTTCTTCGAATAACTAGAAAATAGCACATTGGAAATATGAAAGAAACTTACGTAATATATAAAAAACTTTAGTCATTCCACTTACCGTCAACTAGTTTTAAATTGAATGCTTAATAAATTTAACATTTAATGTATTGACTTTTGAAGATTTAAAATATTTATCTACTAGTTTTCCAATCATCATATTATTTTTATTTGTGTTTATTTTATTAACACGATATCACAAATCACCATCTAATAAAACATTTATTTTTCTACTATTCTAATATAAATACATTCTGAAAACTTTTATACATGAAAAATATCCAAATTAATTATTTTGAATCTTTTAACATATACTATTATATTTTACAACAACATATACAGAGAATCAATCAAATGTAATAAACTTAAATAAATAGAGGAAAATATAAACAAAAGTAGTAATAAATCTAGGAAAATAAAATAAAAATACAAAAAAGATTTTCATGCTCTGTATCATATTCATACATGAGCTGTTTTCTTCTCGTCACCAGAAGCCCTCTCCTCTCCTCTCTTCTCTTCTCTCAACGCTCCGACCCGAATTTAGTAATCTCCCCTTCTTCTTCATCTTCATATCATCTAACGCCCTCCTTGATTCAATACAGTAACTGGGTTTTCATAAAGTCTCAAACTTTTTCAATTGGTGTGATCAAATCAAAGTTTCAATCTTTATTGCTCTTTAGAGAATACCATGAGCAATCGTAGAGTACGGAGAAAGTTAGAGCAATCTGAACTCGATTGGACTAGTTTGGATTACGACACAGTGCTCCACCTGTTCACCTGTCTGAACCACCGCGACAGAGCTAGCTTGGCATCCACTTGCAAGACATGGAGAGCTCTCGGGGCTTCCTCTTGCCTTTGGACTTCGTTAGACCTCCGTCCTCACAAGATCAACCACTCCACGGCGTCTTCTCTCGCCTCTAGGTGTGTTCATCTCCGCACCTTAAGGTTCCGTGGCGTTGAGTCTGCTGATTCGATTATTAACCTCAGAGCTAGGACACTGCTCGAACTCAGCGGCGACTATTGCAGGTTGATCACAGATGCTACATTGGCGATGATCGTGGCTCGCCACGAGTGGCTTGAGAGTCTTCAGCTTGGACCTGATTTCTGTGAGAAGATCACTAGTGATGCTATTCAAGTTGTTGCTTTGTGCTGTCCTAAGCTCAAGAAGCTTCGTCTTTCGGGTGTAAGAGATGTTACCTCTGAAGCTATTCAAGCTCTGGCTGAGCATTGTACACAGTTAAGTGATCTCGGGTTCTTGGACTGTCTGAACATCGACGAGGACGCGCTGGGGAGAGTTGTGTCTGTTCGATATCTCTCTGTTGCTGGGACATCTAACATAAAATGGTCGGTTGCAGCGAGTAGTTGGGATAAGCTTCCTAAGTTAATCTGTTTGGATGTCTCCAGGACCGACGTCGGTCCTGGAGCGGTTTCCAGGCTCTTGACATCGTCTCAGAGCTTGAAACTGTTGTGTGCTGTTAACTGCCCTGTACTCGAAGAGGATACAAGTTTCATGAGCTCTAATAGATTCAAAGGAAAAGTTTTACTTGCTTTGTTTACTAATGTTTTCGATGGAGTTGCTTCGTTATTCGCCGACGATACTACAAAGAAGAAACCAAAGGATATCTTTGCCTACTGGAGAGGATTGAAGGATAAAGCAGCAGTTGATGAGATGATGCGTTGGATCGAGTGGATTGTTTCGCATACTCTTCTACGGACTGCAGAGAGCAATCCACAGGGGTTGGATGATTTCTGGCTGAAGCAAGGAGCTGCATTGCTGCTTGCTTTGACGCAGAGCTCACAGGAAGATGTTCAGGAGAGGTCAGCTACTGGACTTGCAACTTTTGTGGTGATCGATGATGAGAATGCTAGTATAGACTGTGGAAGAGCTGAAGCAGTTATGAAAGATGGCGGGATCCGTCTTCTTCTCGAGCTTGCAAACTCGTGGCGTGAAGGGCTTCAATCAGAAGCTGCAAAGGCTATTGCGAATCTGTCTGTGAATGCCAACGTTGCAAAGACTGTTGCTGAAGAAGGAGGAATCAGGATTCTTGCTGGTTTGGCTAAGTCAATGAATAGACTTGTGGCCGAGGAAGCTGCTGGTGGATTATGGAATCTCTCTGTGGGAGAAGAGCATAAGGTAAGTCCTCTAGTTATTGCTACTATTCTTGATTCTTCTTGAGCTCACATTTGTTTTATTTCTTCTGTTAGAATGCTATTGCTGAGGCTGGAGGAGTGAAGGCATTAGTTGAGCTTATATTCAGATGGCCAAATGGTTGTGATGGAGTCTTGGTACGCTTTATAATGACTAACGAATAAATCAGTTTTATGGATACTTCTCTTCTTTCTATATGTATGGTTTCACCTAGGCATGTGTGTTCGGTTTGGTTCTTTCTGGTTTTCGTTTTTCGGTTCTAGAGATATAGGAGCCATTCGGGTATTTGTGAAATTCGGTTCGGTTTCAGTTTTCAGTTCTTGGTTGATATGTCCATGCCTAATTTCACCTAATCTGTGTGATTAGGAACGAGCTGCTGGAGCCTTAGCAAACTTAGCAGCAGATGATAAATGCAGCATGGAAGTAGCAACAGCAGGAGGTGTACACGCCCTTGTGATGTTAGCTCGCAACTGCAAGCACGAGGGAGTGCAAGAACAGGTGAAAATTCATTTTCTTTGCTACTGAGTTTGTTTAATGCTCTAATCATATGTTCTTTCTTTCTCTTTGTCAGGCTGCTCGTGCTTTGGCTAACTTGGCAGCTCATGGTGATACCAACAATAACAACGCTGCTGTTGGACAAGAAGCAGGTGCATTAGAAGCTCTTGTTCAGCTCATACAATCTCCTCATGAAGGCGTTAGACAAGAAGCAGCTGGTGCTCTTTGGAACTTGTCGTTTGATGATAAGAATCGAGAGTTTATTGCTGCAGCTGGTGGTGTTGAAGCTTTGGTATGTTTCAAACGTTTTGCTTAAATACGTCTCATTTGCATGAGTTAAAGCCACCTTTTTGTTGATTGATTATTTTCAGGTGACACTAGCGCAGTCTTGTTCAAATGCGTCCACCACAGGTCTTCAAGAAAGAGCAGCTGGTGCTCTTTGGGGATTGTCAGTATCAGAAGCAAACAGCATTGCGATTGGACGTGAAGGTGGGGTGCCACCTCTAATTGCACTTGCACGGTCCGAAGCTGAGGTAACGCATTGTTGTCCTCGAGTCTTGTGGCTTAGAGGGATATATGATCAAACCTTTCTCAATGCATTGGCTTTTCTCTTTTTCAGGATGTACATGAAACCGCAGCTGGAGCTCTATGGAACCTTGCTTTTAATCCTGGCAACGCACTTCGCATTGTGGAGGAAGGAGGCGTTCCAGCTCTTGTTCACTTATGTTCATCTTCCGTCTCAAAAATGGCTCGCTTCATGGCTGCATTGGCTTTGGCATACATGTTTGATGGCAGGATGGATGAGTACGCTCTGATGATAGGAACAACATCTTCAGCAGAGAGCAGCACATCGAAAAGCATCAGCTTAGATGGAGCAAGAAGAATGGCTCTCAAACACATCGAAGCCTTTGTTATGACTTTCATGGATCCTCAAGTCTTTGTAGCTGCTGCCGTTACATCTACTCCTACTATGTTGGCACAAGTGACAGAGAGAGCTCGCATACAAGAAGCTGGCCACTTGAGATGCAGTGGTGCTGAGATTGGAAGGTTTGTGACAATGCTACGCAACCCTTCTTCTGTACTCAAGGCATGTGCTGCGTTTGCGCTTCTTCAGTTTACGATACCGGGTGGTCGTCATGCAATGCATCACGCAAGCCTTATGCAGAGTGGAGGAGAAGCTAGAGTCCTGCGTTCTGCAGCTGCTGCTGCAAATATGCCTCGCGAAGCTAAGATCTTTGCCAAAATCATCATTCGTAATCTCGAGCATCACCAGGCTGAATCTTCTTTATAATACACATTTACTTAAGACTTTTAAGAGTTATTTATGTATCTCAAATACACAGAACTAAGCCAAAGCCTAAGCAAAGCTAGGCCGTGCTGCAAAAACCAAACACTCAAAGATGCTTTTATCAGACCAAAGATTGTGTGTGTGGTGACATATGAGACTTGTGGTTTCTCTTTTATTCATTATAAGTTTGAAAGTATCAGAAAACAAAACACAAGTGTTTGGAACTAATCTTGCAAGAAACAATACAAGGAGTGGTGATCAATGACACAGCGAGATCATCATGCTGACGAGACATCCATCGCATCAATGATCTCAAAGTGCATTTGCAGATCAGGAGCCCTGTCAGCAAAATAGAACCGTTCATGGACTTGTAGTTTCCCACACGAGTTCTCACCTTCGGATCTGAGCAAGCGAACCAGCTCATCTTTCTCCTTGAGAATCCACCCACGCTGCTCATCACGCCACTGCCTTGGAGTTCCATGGATGAAAACGCGCACCGAGTTCGCTCCTCCTCCTCCTGCAAGACGCTGGGAGATCCTCTGCACGACGTTGTGATCAGTGATGTAGGCACCAGATGAGTTCAGCCCTACATCGATGTAATGGACTTGAGAGATGCTGTTGAGGAAGCTTTCTTTGGAGTATGGAATGATCCCAATCTCTTCAGAAGAGTTTGTCTCCAAGGAACTCATCTCACTCAGAAACTGGTTCATCACAACTCCACCCTTGCTAAACCCAAGAAGAATCGTGCTGGGACTGTGATGAACTGAGTTCCTCAAACACACATCGTTACCTTCCTTGCTCTCTTGAAGGAAAGTGGACAAGAGGGAGACAATGGATGAAGAAGCTGGGAAGCCGACAGGAGAATAAGATGATGTCGGCTCTCCGTACCGATTCACTGAAGGGACAAAGTCCTTGTAGACAGCAAACGGTCCGTTGAAGACAGAAGCTTCAACAACCCAAGCGTTAACAGAGTTTCCAAATTTAGAAACTATAACCTCAGCAACTGTCTGCAAATCATGAAGCCTCTCTATCAAATGGTTCCCGGTCTCTCGAACTCTGTCTCCATGGAAGAAGATCGCGTTTGCAGAAGGCACTTCCTGGATCAAAAAGGAAGCAACTTTCAATGAGTTAAAAAAAAAAACAGAGGATTAGGAACAGAGTTTGAAAGCGATAGATGCTCACAGATAGGCAGAGAGAAGCTGCGACTCTGTAGTGGTTACTAGTTGTAGCATTCAAGGGAATCTTCAAGAGGCTAGACCAACGTTCCATGATCTCAAGAAAACTCTGACTTGGGTTCCTCAAAAGAAACGTTTTTAGCGAGTTAAAGATGTGGTTTTCGATAAGACAGTCGTGTGGGGTGGTGTGGGTGGGGAATATTGACGAACAAGTGGTGGGCACGTCAAGTAACAGTTAGGTACTGTACTAAGATGACTACAGAAGAAAACGTGATTATTGTGTGATCAATGCCAAATAACGATAAGTGAGTGTGACGACGATGCAGCTAGCACGTTACCAAAAAAAATATATATATAATCAGCTCGTTAATCTTATGACATTAGTTAATTATGCTCGTGTTGCATCGATGTACCTAATAATATTCTTCTAAAAAAAATATCTGGATCGTTTTTAATTATTTTTATATCAAAAAGTTATTTTGTTATTCAAACAAAAAAGTAGTCTGAAACGGTAGTTCAGTTTTACGCTTGAAAATAGTGGACAATCTTGAAATAGAATATCAGGTGCCGGAAATATAAAAATATATATATATATATAAAAGATAAATAAATAGCAAAGTTAGGTATAAAATTAACTGTTTTTGATTTTATAGTGTGATTAGCTTTCTAAGTTTTAACTGTCAAGATATCTTTGATCAACCGACAACCATGATTCAAGAATCTCACGACGTTACTGCATCCTCGTGGGCTAAAAAAGATCAAAAACAAAATTAAGATGACACATTTTAATTTAAAATAGATAATTATAAAATAGCTTACAGGCAAGATATAGAAACTAACTAAACAGAATTTACTATAAGAGGTAAACGTAACAATGGTTTATTATCAATTATGCAGATTAGTAAAAAAAAACTTACAAAATATTTTTACCATATGCAGGTAGAATTGTGACATAAAGTTTTATACACGAGTTTATTATATTACAGATGTAGTTTAATGTGATAAAATTAAATTCGTTACAATTGAATTCTTATAAAATAAAATAGATAAATTATCAGTTCTATAATCGTATTATTACTAAATAAATCAAATATTAAAAATGAAACAAAAAATCCAGAACCAAAAATAAATATGAGTGTTATCCTAGAATCGAATTAGGAAAATGAAAAAAGGTTCAAATTGATTTCCATCACATTACATACTACATATGATCAAAACCTCTCTTCATCGTATCATCGATGCATAAAAGAGCAAACTCTTACACACAAATTAATTTTTACTTAGTGATATTTTTTATTTAATTAAATCAATTTAGATTATCAAAAATACGAATATGAAGATAAATAACCACCATCCGAGTATAACTGATCCACCGTGAAATCAAACTCGGGGACCACGAATCTAGACTCCCCTTCCTCCACGTGTCCCACACTCTTCTGCTCCGGAGATGAGTACTCCGAAGCAGAAGGCTCGGGCGAGCGACGGCGAGGCCTGATCCTAACCGGCTCGTACTCGCAACTCCCGATCAAATGCGGAAAATTCAGCTTCGCTTTCGACCCCTTGAGCCGAAACGCCGCTCGGTCGTAGGCCACCGCCGCGTCCTCCGGCGTCTCGTAGGTCCCGAGCCACACTCTTGCTCCGTTCTTCTTCGGATCCCTGATCTCCGCCGCGAACTTCCCCCACGGCCTCCTCCTCACTCCCCTGTACTGCACTCCCTTCTGCCTCGTCGCCGGTCGCGATCCGCTCGCCGCCGCCGTCGCCGGTTTCTCTACCGCCGGAGAGGAGACGGGAGGGACGGTGGGCGTCCAGCCGGAGCTGAAGGCGTCGCGGAGGGTGTTGTAGATGGGCATGTCTTGCGAATCGTCGACGCTTAACGGCAGATCGCTCCAGCTGTCGTTTAAGATCACGTTGCTGAAACTCGGGTTCCGGTAGAAAACGGGCGGGTTGACGCCGTTATTAACGGAATCAGGCGAGCTTATTAGTTCGCTGTAATCAAATCCCGACATTTGATGGTTTAGTCTTAATTAATGGATTTGGAATGCTTCTGAATCAGAGAGAAGGTTTTGGAGAGTGTGAGCTGAAGAATGAAGTGGAAAAGACACTTGCGGAGAAGATTTATAAAGGTACGGAGCTATGAGGAGTTGAGAAGGTCCATGGAAGGTTCTTTGAGTTTGAAACGACGTCATAGCTTATGATATAGAGAGAGAGGTTTAGGCTCTCAGAAGCTTCGTTTTTCCCCTCGTTGTTTAAATAGAACCGTGACAATATATTTAGTTATATTGATTTTGTTCTGACTTTTTTAGTCTTTGTCTTTTTCAACACTTTTTCTTTTCTTTTTGTATCTATAATCATTTTTATAACGATCATCTTTCTCGTGGATTTTTTGTTTATTTGTTTAATAGTCCCATTTAATTACTAGGATCCTGAATTAATAACAAAACGATAAACTGATACCAGATGTTCGAAAACTGTATTTTAAGAGTTCTTATTTTAAGGAATGTTAAATTTATCAATCACAAAATAAATAAAATTATAACAAGTGTGACAGTGATTTTATTATTTAAGTAAAAAATTTTAAACTATGTTTTATTCTTTTTTGAGTGGTATGAAAGTTTGGAAATGTGTTAAAGTATCCTAGATTTGAAACCTACCAAACTTAGATTTGTTTGCTTTATGTGATCAAACAATATGGATATTTAATTTTCATACCGAGCAACTGAATATGTTTTGTGTCGACAAATAGACTTTTAGAAGATTAATTGACTGGGCATCAGTCTCTTGTATACTCGAGTTATATAAGATAAACTCCGTGTTATTGTTGTATATTTTTTCTGTTTCAAATTAGTTTTCGTTCTAGAGTTTTACATACAATATAAAAACTAGTTAAATGTTTAAATTTAGATTTGTTAACTGCTTAATATTTATTATTTATCTTAGTTTAATTAGAACATAACAGATAAATCAATAGAAAAAGTTACATATTAAAATCATAAAACAATAATTGTTTTGTAACAAAGTTTTATGTTACAAGTACAACGATAGTTAATATGAAAGAGAAGATTATTATTTTGCCTTTTTGTTCTAAATCTTTTGTCAGAGATATGCATAACTTTGAATGCTTGTCAAATTCACGCATATCTCTGAATGTAAATGAAACAGTGGTTTACTAATGGAAATTAAATACTAGTTTTTCTTTTTGGTACAAATTAAATACTAGTTTTTTTTGTTACTCGATCATCTTTTACCACCGGTTTGTCAATATCAAATCTTTAACCTTTTGAATATTGAACATTACATAAATTTGAAAAAGCTAATGTAATAGTATATTAGAAATACTTAAAACGCGCAAACACAACAGTGTAAAGTCAGCAAAAGTAATAGAAACTAACTGAGATTCGTTAAAACAACGACGGGTCTATTCAAGATATTTTCCCAGGTACGGAATGAAATAAGATTTATTTTGTCATTAATTATGCTAAGGAATAAAGCATAAGATATCCCCGGATTTAAAAATTAATCATTTCCATTTAAAGAAAAGTATTAGAAACAACACAATTTTCACGTGCCAACGAACGTTGTAGAATACTAATATTAATTCTGACATGGAAAGGGGATGTCGTAGTCGTAGGTCAAAGACACGTTTTGGTAAGTGTGACTTGAGTTTTACTCACTCTCTTCGTTGTACCATCTCTATACAAACAGAATAAAAACATTTAAATAACTCTACTTTGAGTATTCTTTAGTGTTTTACCTAATTAAAAACAGTTAAAAACGTTGGTAGGAAGATGACATGAAACATTCTGTTATCTAAATTGTGATTCAATAATGGGCTAAAGGCCCATCAAAATGATAACTCCTCATGAAAAGCCCGTTAAAACTAGGTTCAATCGAAATCAAGAAGAGTAAAATGGGACCAACGTTAATGGGGAACAACTTGGAGTGTTATAGACAATTCGCAGTCTCATGAGTCAACACAACAGTTCACTCCACATGGCTGCCCGGGACATGAAAGGGACACACCATAAAGACGAAACAATCTATTAAAATGTATGATACTATGTTTATAATTGATTCCTTTCAGCACCAACTTTTTTTTCAAAGAACATAATTGAATAAACTCTGTGTTTATGTTTATGTAAGAACTATTTCAGCTTGTTGGGATTTCAACTAATAAAACATATGTATCGTTTTAATGATTATCGCAGGTTGCTCGACAGGTTATATACCAAGTGACCGGTTGCAGAACA
Source organism: Brassica nigra (assembly GCA_016432835.1). Taxonomy (NCBI): domain Eukaryota; kingdom Viridiplantae; phylum Streptophyta; class Magnoliopsida; order Brassicales; family Brassicaceae; genus Brassica; species Brassica nigra. The sequence goes on from CM028245.1 coordinate 1,130,691, forward strand.
GATTTAACCAAAGAAATAAAATTGTTTTTATTTCGAGAACTTTTATATGTAAACAATTACGTAATTGAAGTCTATTGTCTCGATTGTTGAAAAAACGCTGAATAAAATCATCATGACATCAATATAATTTGCAAAAACCTAACTTGAAATGATTTCACTAATTAGAAGTGTTTCTCAAAACTTTGTTTTGTTTTTTTTTTCTGTGGTGAGAGGGATTCTATCAACTCCCCTATTATTGTATTTGAGAGACTTTATTGAATAAGCGTTTCAGATGCAAAAGATCACTAGTGATTCGTTTTAGATCATATAATAGCTTTAGCTTTTGGACCACTAATAAAACATGCATGGCAGTGACATAATGGGTCAAAAGAAAAAAGGATTCAGACAAACATAGCAGCACTAGTACCAAAGGAAATAATTCCAGACTTGGAGCTTTCATGTCCTTACAAAAGTTTTTGGTTTACATGGAAGAAAGATATAAGTGGGGACCATGTCCACTCTTAAACTATTGAAGCCTACAATATCTATTTAGCGACATAAGAAGACTTTTAAATACTAATTAAGGAACCAAACACAAACAACAAAGCTTCAGAAAAACTCAAAGTCTAGAAATTTACCACCAGCTTTTGTATCTCCTCCTGCTCCTGCTGATGCTGATGCTGATGCTAGTACTGGTGGTGGTGGTACCATCATTCTCTTGCTATTACTACCAAACCCAACAGGATCAATCGGTCCATACTTTGGTGGCGGTTCGGTCTCCATCTGTCTCGGCACTTCAGGAGGAGTGCTACACCTTATCAATGCCCAGTTCACTCCTTCGAAAAACGGATGCTGCTTTATCTCCGTTGCTCCTCTCTTTGTCCCCAACCTGTTCTTTGGATCTTTCACCAGCAAAGCCTGTACCAAATCCCTCCCTGCGTAGCTAGTCGCCGGTGACTCAGGGAACTTCAACTGTTCTCCAACCACATTAAACAGAGTGGCTCTGTTTCCTGATCCTTTAAACGGCGTCTTACCGTATAGAAGCTCGTGAACAAAGATACCAAAAGTCCACCAGTCAACCGCGCTTCCGTGTCCTTCTCCTTTGATGATCTCTGGAGCTAAGTACTCGTGTGTTCCAACAAAGGACATGGACTTCGTGTTAGGCTCAGCTACCAGCTCAGGGAGGGAACCTGAGTGTTGTGATCTGAAGACATCAGTCTGCGGTTTACTACGTGTCTTGTTCTTTTTGCTTTTGTTTGAGAAGATGTTGCGCGGTGAGAAGCATGATGTAGTGGGCACCATGCAAGCGGGTTGAACGCAGAAGGCGCCGCCGCGTTTAGATGGATCTGAGTCGAAGGTTTTGATCAGTGTTGGAGAGACTGTGCATCTCAGGGAGAGATCAAAGTCAGAAAGCATTATGTGACCATCATCTCGGACAAGAACGTTCTCAGGTTTCAAGTCTCTGTAAACAACACCTAGCATGTGGAGATACTCGAGTGCTAGCAACACCTCTGCAGCGTAAAATCTGCCAAAACCAACAATGTGAAGTGAGATCACAGACTTTACTAGCACTGAGCAAAATATCAGAATCCCAAAAACTAAACAGTAACCAAACCGAAAAGTAGTACCGAACCTAAACCAAAAATAATAAAATACCCGCATGGATCTAAAATTTTAATATCAGAAAAACCCGAACCAGAAATATCTGAATCACAATTATGTTCTTAAATACATTAATTATTTAAGATTTAATATCTATAAAATATTCAAATACATGAAAATATCCAAAATTATCCAAATGTAGCCACAAATAACTATATGAAAATAGCCAAAAATACTTAAAACACCAAAAGTATCCAAAATAAAACCTTTTTCGCCACCCAGTTATCAAAAATTGAACCAATTTTCATCTTAATTTTATGTACTTAGTCTTCTTACAATATTCAAATTTATATGTTGTATATTATTTTTATTTTTGGATTTTAAGAATTTTAGAATATATTTTGACTTTTGAATTTTTTTACCTAACTTAAATTGGTACCCTATAAGGATACTCAAACCAAACCCGTAAGGATCCGAACATAAACCAAACTAAAAATTATAAATACCCGAACAAGACTTAAATCTCTGTATCCTCGAAAATCCGAATATATCCGAACCGAACCTCTACCCCTGGGAATGAAACTAAGCTTTTGAGAACACTGAAACCAACGAGATGAAAACATACCGAGCAGCATACTCCGAGAAGTGTTTCCCGGGCTGACGTTGCCTCAGAGCATGCAGATCACCACCAGGACAGTACTCCATAACCAAACACCAGAACCTATCCGTCTCAAAATGAGTGTACAACGTCGGCAGAAACGGATGATCCAACAGCTGCAGAATCTCCCTCTCCGTCTGAGCTCGGTTCAGCTTCTTCCTATCCTCAAGAGAAGCTTTGTCCATCACTTTCACAGCGAAAACACACCGAGTCCCGCTCAACTCAGCCAGATAAACACTCCCTATATCACCACAACCCAACCGTCTCAGCAGCTTGAAGTGGCTCATCCCTAGAACCCCATCTCGTGACCTGATGGCCGTGATAGCATTCCACCTCGGATCGTTCCCTTTGTGCGGCTTGTTAAGGCTTCCCGAGAAGTTGCTGCTGCTCCAGCTGCTCTCTTCGCTCAGGCCACTACTATCGCTCGCACTAGTCTTGGCGCTCTCGAACGGGTCCAGGACGTAGTTCTTGTCCATGCTGAACACTACATCGCTCCTCTGCGTTGAAGAGGAGGAAGAGCTGTTGGCGATGCTCATGGCTCTGGCGAAGTCTGCGCTTTCGACGCTGCTGCTGTTGTGTGGGCTGACGTTAGTAGAAGCATCCCAAACACATTCCTTGTCTGAGTGATCTGTGTTGTGCGACGCACGAGGGATAGAGAATGGAGACAGCGACGTGTCAGGTTTGATGGTAGGGACATAAACACTTGTGATGAGATCCATGTCGTCAGGTTCAGGAGGGTGGCTAACTCCACGGAAGGAGCTAGAGCCAGCTTCCTCAGACACATCATCATCAGCAGCAGCAGCCAATGACCTTACCACAGGCTCAAACTCTTGAAACTCGTTAAGGCTACCACCGTACTGATCCATCCTCATCATCAGCATCTCTTCTTCTCTGTGGACGTTGAGAACTAAGCCAAGTTCTCTCCCTAAGGTCGTAGTAGTTGGATTCACTGGTCTTCTTCCCCTGTTGTTGTACTCCAAATGCATACTTGTGGTATCTCTACTTTCCAAGTCTGAGTATTGTCTTCTTGAGACAGGACCTTTACTAAGCTCAGAAACTCTTTCCATATCCAGCATTCATACGATCTTTAACTCCAAGTCAAATCTCTTTAATACGCCAAAAAAAAAAAAAGAAGTCAAGTTAATCAAATCTCTGAGCTTCATCAACATAAACACTAAGAGAGATACAAACAAAACTCTCTACATAGTCTACAAAAGAATGTCTAGGACTATGTTCTGAATCTTGTCCGAGAAATATATATATATATTATAAATAAACACACACGTGTAACACGTGATCTGGTAATAACCCTCAGGACTAGTTTTGTTTCAAGACAAAAGAAACTGAACACGAGTCTGAGTGTGTTTTGATCTGTAATTTCCAGAGACCTTCGTCGGAAAATCAACAAAAAAAAAAGTAAGAGTTTTTTTTGTTGGATTGGTGAAGAGATTTTAGAATCGTTACCTACCGGAAACAGAAGATCGCCGAGAAATCGTGAGGTCGAGTAGTTTTCCGGTACAATGCAGCAGACGCCGGAGAGAGATTTATCACCGGGAAATCGATTTGAAGCAGAGAGAGAGAGAGGATTAGAGAAAGAAGAAGAAACCCACCTAAAAGCTCGAGAATTGAGGGGTCGGGAGCTGTTAAAGTCTCTTGCTTTATTATGTGTGGGCGCTATCTACTGACGACGGAAAAAAAAAAAAAGAAAAGAAAAGGAGAGTGAGAGTGGGGTCCAGTCATTAAAGTGGGACCGACATGTGTTCCTTCTTCAACCTACAATTTGGTTTGAGACGTTTCTTCTGTTTGTGAGAGATTCCGGTTTGCTTTTTTCAACTAATTATAATTTGGTTTAGTTTCATCACTAATCTTTGAATAATTAACCACTTTTAATACGTTAGAGGATCTTGCTGCTGACTACTACAAACCAAACAAAGGGTATATAGTTTCATTTAGAAAAAAAAGAACAAAGGGTGTGTAGCATTTATGAATAGTATAAAACAGAGTTTATTTAGTGAGAGATGTGAAACTATTCCTTTTGTTGTGTAAATAAAAGTAAAGAAAAAAAAATTGAATAGTGAAAGAAAGAGGCAGAGAATCAAAACCTTGTAGATTTGTGAAAACACTTTATTGACCCACCATTGCATATGTTGATTAGCTTTTTTCTTATTTTTCTCCCCATTTCCCATCACTTTTTTATTTTCTTTGTATTTCTTTTCCGCCCTACGTAAAATCTCTGTCTTTATATTTCTTCATAGAATTTTTGTCTGGTGACCACTTGAAGAACAAGTAAAAAATGGAGCAAGTGTAACAGAATGTGATTAACAACTATAGTTATCAACTTTAGAGTAATGAGAGTTATGATGAATAAACATGGAAGCTTTAACTTCTAGAATTAGTGAGAAACGTAGTTTGATAAAAAAAAAAAGAATTAGTGAGAAACTAAGGTTGGAAATTTCGCATAATAATATTGAAATTTTCAAAAGTTTTTTTTTTTGATAATTAAATGAGTTCATTAATCATATATCTTCAATTCCACTAAGTAATGTTGAATCTACTCACTTAATGCAGGTGGTGGCACATTAAGAGTGTGTTTATAATGGAACAGTTGTTGGGTTTCAATAGACATTATATTTGAAAGCAATGATTAGTGGACATTGTTTTGTGAGTTAAACAATAAGAATATTATACTATTATTGTCTTAATTTCAGTATATAGTTGATTTAAAAAACCAAAGTTGGACCTCGACGCTGTAATCATGTTGGGTTTAGTGAGTTATGCTTTATTTGTCTGCAAAGTAAATGAAAGCTGCTAAGATACACATATACTGTTTTTTTTTTCAAAAAATTAACACCGATTGTTCAAAAAAAATAACACTGCTAATAAGTAATAATGTACTATAAAAATTTATACTAATTAGATAATTTCGGAACTAACCTTCAAAGGGAGACGTTGAAAGGCTATTAAGATAAGGTTTGGGTGGAGGGTAAAATCGATAATACGAATCAGATGGATTGCGCGTGGATCGAGGAAATCTATGTCTGGGACAGTTTTAATATCTCTAACCAAACGGTCCAAAACACATGCAGTGTCTCGTCCTTTTATTCACTTTTATTTTCAGCAATCGTTAGGACAAATTTCAACGTCCTTCGAATCTGTAATAGGATCGAATGTTGTAGTTTTGTTTGGAAATCGTGTATCTGACATTGTTCATATAGTAAAAGTTTCGCATGAGTTTAATTATTTGAATAGTTTTGTTTCAATTAGTTACTCTCTTTTTTTTTCAATTAGTTACTCTTTTAGAGTATTGCTATAGATATACCACTATATCTAATTAGGACTTGAAAGAACAAAAGTAGTTGTTGGGAAATTTCGTTCAAAACACCATTAAATAAGAGTATATACTACTATGTTTGTTGAGTTTCACAATCATCTATCATTTGTATAACACCATAATATTACCTCCCTTTTAATATGAGTATCATTCATTTCTCACAAATCGACATAATAAGTTAACAATTCATATATTGTAATAAAGAAAAAAAATTATTAGTTGTCAATTGAATATGCAGATTAGGTGGACTAGTACTTTTGAGTTCTGAGTTATAATAAGTTTGAGATTATAAAAAAAAAATCGTTGCAAACCAAATTTGTCTTTTTTCCATATATAATATGTAGTTTCTTTAGAGTCATCAATCTTATACACATCTTTTTATAGGTTTCTTCAGCTGATACAATGTTAATATGTTGTCGAAGTTCCTATAAAAGGCATGTAGTTAGTTAACTTTCAAGCAAACAAAAAATGAACACACGCTTGTATGAAATTTAGTGATCGATCTTAGAAACTTTTAGTCTTCAACCATTTACCAAGAGTCTTTGGTAATGATGTATTCTTGTAGTTGGTTATGTGGAAATAATATAATGCGTGTGAATGTGTGGTACCAACTATGCTATCTTTATAGGTGGGGGCTTGAATCTGAGCCTTCTCTTTTCTTGTAAAGAACTTATAAGAAAAGAAAGAAGGGTTTGAAACTTTGAAATCAAAAGAATTAGACTTATCGAAACAAAACAAAGGGGGAAAAAGCAACACGTTTCTTAAACTGTGGACTCTCTTCTGATTCCATTCTCATCATCAAATTCAAATTGTTCTCAAGTCTCATATTCATTTAGTTTGAATAAGCCTATTTCAAAATGGCTTAGGATTGTTGCTAATCCATAGGGATGTCAAAATGGGTCGAAACTAGTGGGTTGACCCAAACCAAACCAATCCATAATCCTAATGGGTTAATAATTTGAGTGTTAATGGATAAATGGTTTTTGTGGGTTAGTGGGTTTAGTGAGTTGGATCAATATTAGTCCGAATCAATATTAGTCCGAATCAATATTAGTCCGGATCAAAATGAGTTTATGGGTTACCTAATCCAACCCAAATTTTTTGTCGCATGTTTATCATATCTTCGTCTCTCTCTCTCTTTTTTTTTCTCTCTCTCGAAACTTATCTCTCTTTCTCGATCTCACGACATTATCATCGATCACAACATCGATCATCCCTTTTGAATCATCGATCACAACAACACAGCAATTCATCTTCCTTGTGAATCAAAACTCTATTTTCTTCAATTTGACTTTATGGGTCACTGATTTGGAATCGATTTTGTAGTAAATTTTTCTGGGTTACTTATAGTTTTCGATATATAGGTTCTGGGTTTGTCGAAATCTGTGCATAGATTTAGGAATCTGAGTTATGGGTTTGAGTTTCTGAATCTGTTGGTGATTTTGGATTCAAAATCATCACGTCATATGGTTCTTCAATTTTGGATCCCTTACAGTGTGAAACAAATGACGGGAGAAAGCAGAGAAGATTAAAGAAAGAGATCCTGAAAGATCGTTCCTGGCTCAAATCATCACATCATATTATCCAAGGTTGTCCACATTGTTCCTTACTCCAAGGTTTGTCTTTCTGTTTTACCCATGAAATTTACATGAATTTAGTAGAGAATTTAATGGCTCTGGTTCGTTTCTTTTCTGATGTCTTTGAATTTATTTCTCTGCAGTAACTTAATCCGACCACAGACTTGTCGCGTACAGAAGCAACAAACTTGTAAGTTCACCTCTCTATAATGTTGCTTTTTTGTTCTCAATAGATAAGTTCTTGGTTGTGGTTCCTTTTGCTTAGTGTTTTGTTGATGAGTGTGAGAAATAGATTCTTGTACACATCTTTTTATAAGTACTTCAATAGCAATAGATTCTTGGTTGTAGTTTCTTTAGACTCATCAATCTTATACACATCTTTTTATAGTACTTCAATATTATTTTTGACATATATTTATTTATTTTGTGTAAAAGTTTTAGATCTTTTGAATCATTTGCCTATTGGTATTCTATGAAATTTGTTAATACATTTTAAATTTTACAATAACCCAAAGTCGACGCGTATCGATACATCACATTTGTGAACGGACAAAAAATAGGAAAAGATGCATGACATTTGCGATATACATATCGAGGTACATGACAACGCTTTTTTTGTTTAACAAGGTACATGACAATGTTAACATCAAAATCTGTATATTAAGATAATTTCGCGTTGACAAAAAGAAATCCTGTACGTATATCTCTTATTGAAACTCATGATTTCCGTGGACGTTATATATATTTTCTGAGAATCTTGTTTGGCAATGACGTTGTAAATTATACTTTCCACCAATATTGTAAACTACAATTTTTGGCCAATGAAAAAAAAAATTGGCCAATGTAATTTATGTTTTCCGACAAAATGAATTTACGGTTACGACTGCGATTTCGTCTAAAATTTACAAATGGTTAAAAAATCTAAAATACTAATGGTAAATAAATATAAAAAGACAAAGCTGTTTAGATAATCTTTAAAAATAGAAAAACAAACGGTTACAAGAAAGAAAACCCACAGAAATCGCCGTCGGACTCGAGAGGCGGAGACCGTAGTTAGATAGCTCAAACTCGCAACGTTAATTAGTCGCTCGGCTTTGGCTGTGAACCCATCTTTGTAGATTTCATGTAAGTATCGATCTCGTGCGATCTGCTTTTCTCATATACTGAGAATTTCGATAGGTTTTGGTTGAATATAACAACTTGATTCATGTGTTATCCTAAATACTTTGAAATTTGATAGAAAAGTTGAGTTCATTGAATAAGTGTTTGTCATGTTTCATATAAGCCTCTGCGTACATGACATGAATCAAAACAGCTGAAAACCTCTGATCCTAAATTCCTAATCTTCCCTAAACTTCTATGGACTGCTTGTGCTGCTGACCGTATATAGCAGCAAGAGACAGAAATACTCTTACCACTTAATACACGTATTTTCAGATCATTAGTAAGTAATGATTATTTAAATTTAAATTTTTATTTTTATTTAATTTCCCTTAAAGAATTCTTGGATATGAACAATATTTTCCAAAACATTAGCACCATATTTTTTTGGAGGAGAAGAAATATTTGATTATGACATTTTCATTATGACTTTTTATGAGATACAATAAACCACGCATTATATGTTTACGTGCATAAAAATTTACTTGGTTGTTAATTATGTGATAATTTGGAGATACAACAGTCATGCACCTTAAGGACGACTACAAGATTCATGTGAACTAAGCTTGATTCAAAAGATGAGCCATGAAAATTTCCTTGTTGAATTCTGCGGTTTGGTGCCATCATCTTCAGGAGTTGCTCTTCGTAAGTGTATCAATGAATCTTTGGTGTACACAATCGTTACTAGAGATGTAGTCAAGAAAATCGTTGAAACTAAATTCCCCTTAGGCTGGTGCATTGTTTACATCGATGAGTTCAGGTGCTGGACTTATTTTCTTGTGCAGAGGTAGACTGTTCACAGTTACACGATGAATCACGCTCTTGTATATGCCGTTGCTCATCACTTCTACTTGATCTCCCAACTGAACTATCAAAGCTCCTTCAACATCCGGCACACTGATCCATTTTTCGTTGGAGTCCATTATCTGGAGTCCCTGGCTACTTTGAAGTAAGATTGTCAGCGAGCCGAAGTCCGAGTGTGGTGGCATTCCCAAGGTAATTTCAGGTTCAGGACATGCTGGATAACAGTTCACTGCCATGACTTGTGAGCCTTCTTCAGTTTGTTCTTGTAAGTAGTTTTTCTCTAGTCCTAGGCTTTCTGAGATAGCTTCTATTAGTTGCTTATGTAGCACATGCGTTGCCTCTGCATACTTACCGACCTTGTCCCTAAAAGGAAAGAGAGTTCAATCAGTTTTCCCTCAAAGACTTTTTTTTTTATATGCCCTATCGGCTGATCTGAACATTTAGAGATTTTTTACAACTCTTTCCAAAGAGCTATGTTTTTCATATATATATTATTGAGATAGTGATGCTGGATATATATAGTTAGAAATGTTTTTTAAAGTTAATAAGAAATTTACCGATACTAAAATTCACAAATTCACGTCAGAAATGTTTTTAAAAGTTAATAAGAGATTTACTGTTTTAGTTATGGTTGATCATTTAGTTTTTCAAAAAAAAAAAGTGTTTCAAAAAAAAAGTTATGGTTGATCATTTAAGTTAGGGTTCAACTCATTCAAACTTTCACATGTTTTTCAAGATTTTACTAAAGAATTCCCCATGAACTGATCCAGTTATATATTTAGCATTTTTACCAAAAAAAATGTTAGTAGTTTGGAACTTTGATCTTGAGTGTTCTCTTTTTGGAAGAGTTCAAGTCTTTATACTATGATTTCAATCATTCTTGGCTTTCTTTATAAACTTTGATCCTGAGTGTTCTCTTTTTGGAAGAGTTCAAGTCTTAATACTATGATTTCAATCATTCTTGGCTTTCTTTATAAAGTTTTTTACTGGCAAAAAGCATAGATTTCTATGTATTTCAGGGACTTAAGCAAAAATGTCGGCGTTAAATTCTTTCGATTACAAAAAATGGCTTTAAATACTTCGATCAGAACATCAGACTGTTCTCGGTCTGTCAATTAGAAAAAATGCGACATCACTTGACTTTTAAATTAAGTAAACATAACCATAATATTGACGTGGACAATGGTTTTCTCAAAACTACGACGAGTCTTCCTGTTTTGGAAAGATTCCCAAACAAAGCAAAATAAATACGAATTCAATTAATTAATTAATTGCCAATATGGTCAAGTGGGCTGCAATATATAATTATAAACCATATATTCAAATGGAATAAATATCTTTAAATATTTTGTTTGACCTTTATGCTAAAAGGTATCAGCTCTATTGGCTGGATGACGCATATAAGTGCCAAGACGCATTCATGATTTATATTTATATAGCTGATGTTAATTATATAATAGTATAAGCAGATTTCGAACAACTTGTGTACTTTACACCGTTGAAACAGACATAGATTCATGCACGCCTGCTGTATTCCTTACACTGATACATCTTGAAAAGTAATGATCAGGACTCTATATAAATATTTATGCATGTAGGTACGGACTTAGACATTGCTCATGCTCAGATGCAATATATACATTCAACTCCGAGCTGGAGATTTGGCATGTTAGATTCAACAAACTTCATTTCTTTTTTCTGTTCTATCCATGAATTTTATGGAATAAATTTTATTTTTATTTTTTGTTTGTTTTAAGATGGAGTGTTAATTAAAATGCAAGGATTTTATGAAGGCTTTAAACCCTTTTGCATAATTTAGAACTTAAGATTTTGATTTCCTTTTCCTCCTCATCATCCTGCATGTTTTAGTTTATCAATCGGCTGAAAACTAATTGTGAAGATGAATTTTAATTAACATGCAGGTAGCTAATAATTTGTTGGGGAGTTGTTGTTAATACTACACGTTGAGTGAGTTAATAAAGTTGCATTGCATGCAGTTTACAAATTTGAAAGACCAAGTGATCAGAGCTAATTGTAAATAAGGTAAGCCAAAATTATGTATAAATATTCAATGCAATTTGTATTTCGTTTATCACATTGTATATCATTGATCTTGTTTAAAATAGAAAGAGAGATCTAAATTTTTTGTATAAATATTCTTCGCTCTTTATATTTCGTCTTCTGTTTTGCGTTTTTATGGTGAAATATTTATTTTTCTCATTGAAAAATGTTATTGGCATTTGCAGTTAAAGCTAGTATTAACTTAGAAAAAAACATCATACTGCTCTTTTTTTTAGGAGAAATGTTACATTTGTATATATTTTTCCTGTAATTAGTATAATTCAATAATATAGGATTATTTTCAACGGAAATACATACATGTGTGATTTTTTTTCATACTTAAGAAATTAAATTCTACTTGTGAATAATGGAGAATGAAATCTATGCGTAAAGCCAATAACATATATTTTATCCGGAAATACGAAGTTAATATATTATTGTTTGTTTAGTTTAATGAGTACAATACTATTCATAGAAAATAATATTTCTAAATATTTTTTTAAAAAAAACTCATTCCATAAAATATATATAATATCTTTTGATTATATCCGCATAAATAGACAAGCGTAAGAGAATTAGTAGAGTGTATAATACATAATTATATTCAGAATATATTTTCATGATATGTTTTCAATATTTTCATGTTTAGTAAATACTATTATGTGTACTTCAATTTTGAAATGAAATTATAAATACTCCAATATATTTTACATGCAATCGCATATAGGAGAAAAAAATGCGTATACGAGTTTGACGAAAAAATATAAAACCATGAATCTTATGTATATTGTACGTGTACAATAATATCATACTAGTATTATTTTCTGTAAAATTCAGATAAATATTAAAGTTATAAAGAACTTTTAAACATTCGTCTTCATATTTTGTAAGTAATATATTTGCATAATAGGCTTCTGTGACTCTTTGACATATTTTTACCACTTTTAAGTACTTCGAAAGTTATTTTGAGATACTACTACTTGTGCTTAACTTTTTAGATTTTTTTATCATATTCCTATTTGTATTTTCTTCAAATTTTTATTATACTTAACACAATTTAAAGAAGCATATCCATACATGACATTTGTGAATGGGCAAAAGAATAATAAAAGTGGATGACATTTGTGATATACAAGAAAATGCTAACAACAAAATCTATATAATTAAGGAAAAATATTTTATATTATACAGAATCTTGTTTGACGTTGTAAATTATACTTTCCAAACAATATTGTCAATTAACTTCTCGACAAAATGAGTTAACAGTTACAAATGGAATTTCATCTAAAATTGTAAAACAAAATTTGTAACGGTGAAAAATATATTAAAAAACGAAGCTGATGAGATAATCTTGAAAAAAAAAACAGAAAAAAAAAACACACGATAAGAGAAGACCACAGAAATTGCCGTCGGGATCGAGAGGCGGAGACCGTCGTTAGAGAGCTCAATGGAAAATTTTGGCGCCACATGAGTTAGTCGCTGAACAAAAGTGAACCATCTTTGTAGATTTCATGTAAGTATCGATATCGTGCTATCTGCTTTTCTCCTATACCGATAATTTCCATACACTTAAGTAGAATACAGATAACCTACTTCTTTTAATGTTTTTTGTTTTTTGTTTTTTTTTGAAAATTTCTCATATAACAACTTGATTCATTATCCCAAATACCAAAATGAAATTTGATCGGAAAGTTGAGTTAATTGAATAAGTGTTTGTCATGTTTCACATAAGCCTCTGCGTACATGACATGAATCAAAACAATTAAAAACCTTTGTTGATCCTAATCTTGGTTCAAATTCTATGGACTGCTTCTGACCGAATATAGCAGCAAGAAACAGATATATTCTTACCACTTAAAACATGTATTTTCAGATCATTAGAAAGTAATGATCATTCAAGTTTCAGTTTTAATTTTAATTTAATTTCCCTTAAAAACTTCTTGGATAATAATAACAATATTTCCAAATCATTAGCACCATTTTCTTTTAATAGGAGAAGAAAACATTGGCTATGACATCTCATTATGATTTTAGGAGAAGAAAATCATTGTCTAACAACGTATTTCATGTTTACGTGCATAAAAATTTACTTGTATTGTTATGTGATAATTTGTTGATACAACAGGGATGCACCTTAAGGACTACAAGATTCATATGAACTAAGCTTGATTTAAAATACGAGCCATGACAATTGCCATGTTGAGTTCTTCAGTTTCAGGTGGCATTCTTTGCCATCATCTTCATTAGGAGTTGCTCTTCTTAAGTGTATCAATGAATCTTTGGTGTACACAATCGTTGCTCGAGATGTAGTCAAGAAAATCGTTGAAACTAAATTTCCCGTAAGCTGGTGCATTGTTTACATCGATGAGCTCTGGTGCTGGACTTATTTTCTTGTGCAGAGGTAGACTATGAAGACTTGCAAAGGATAGCCTCTTGTAATCTTTGTTCACTGTTACACGATGAATCACGCTCTTGTATATGCCGTTGCTCATCACTTCTACTTGATCTCCCAACTGAACTATCAAAGCTCCTTCAATATACGGCACATTGACCCAGTTTTTGTTGGAGTCCATTATCTGGAGTCCCTGGCTACTTTGAAGTAAGATGGTCAGCGAGCCGAAGTCCGAGTGTGGTGGCATTCCCAAGGTGATTTCAGGTTCAGGACATGCTGGATAACAGTTCACTGCCATGACTTGTGAGCCTTCTTCAGTTTGTTCTTGTAAGTAGTTTTTCTCTAGTCCTAGGCTTTCTGAGATAGCTTCTATTAGTTGCTTATGTAGCACATGCGTTGCCTCTGCATACTTACCGACCTTGTTCCTAAAAGGAAAGAGAGTTCAATCAGTTTTCAAAGAGCTGATCCGAACATTCAGAGATTTTTTACAACTTTCCAAAGAGCTATGTTTTTTCATATATATATATATATATTGAGATAGTGGTGCTGGAGATATATAGATAAGATTTTAATTACTTGTAGCATGGAGGATTTGATGGCCACATGTTGATCCACTTTGATAGAGGATGAGAGTAATGTTTTATGAAATCTCTCCAGTAATGAACTCTGTCTGTTGAATGGTTGAGGCTTGTGCCATATCTTACTGGCTGATGAACATCTGCAGACACCAGGAGCATCTTCTCTTCAACAGGTAAGTCAAAGAACTGTGTTGCTGCATCTAAGGCACCTTTAACCACTGATTGTGGTATCCCATGGTTTATAACCTGTAGAGAAGTAAAAAAGTTAGGGCTTCATGTCTTACTTTTTTTGTGTAAGAAATAAGAATATAAATAGAGATAACATGCATGCATGCAATTTGTATTCTCATTTAAGACTTTGATTTAGGATTTTGTCTTTTCTTTTCTTTCTTTCATGATTAAGGACTTTGTTCCTTATGACATACATGCAAGAAGACAACAATCGTCTTTCTAAGTCATATAACGTGTAAGAACACTAAACTTGATGGATTTGTGATAACGCATGACTTATTTACATGTAACAATTACCTGAAAGAAACCAAATTCCTTGCAGGCCATGTTGATCTCATGGATAACGCTGGACCTAAGCAAAGGTTGGTGTAAAAGAGAGAGATCAATGACAGGAAGTGTTGTCACTCTGATGCCGATGCTTGAACCAAGAACTGGCCTTTGCGATGGGGGAAGAACGTAACGGTCAGGCACTTGAGGGACACCTGAATTGGTAAGGGTCATTGCACTTGTAAAAGAATCATCAATCAAACTCTTTATTGTTTCCTCCATGTTCTGTTTGCTTAGAGTGAAAAAAATAAATGTTATTACCCTGACTTACTGAAGAGTATGCAACATGCATAGCGTATATTTATACATGTATTTAATATACTTTTTTATTAATATATATATATATCTCAATTTATACGGTTAATATCTTCTTGAAGATAATTTTAAATTAAATTTCCACTGAAAGTCATTTTCTTCTGTCTTATTTTATTTTATTTTAATTTTCCTCATTTGCTGATGCTTTTGGAAACCACCTGATCACCTTTACATTAAATGAAGTGGGAGATATCAAAATCAAATTCTCAATGTCAATTTTAAAGTGAATTGACGCATCTTTTTTTTTTGGTAAAATATAGAAATGACGACTATATGTATCTATGGAGATATGATGACTTTAGGCTGCACCTTCTTTGTTCTTTTTTTTTTAATTGGCACACGATAGCCTTTTTTTTTCTTTGCACCTAAAGCTAGTGACCAGGGTATCAGCATCAAGGATACCGCCATTCATAAAGGTTTAAGATATTTTCTTGGTTTCCATTGTTGAGGAATACGAAACAGCTTTTTTTTTCTGTGTGGGTGTGTTGACGTCATTTATGAGGTTGAATGTCGGTTCGAGATTGGAGATACATGGTGTAATGTAACATAATATTATCTTGATGTATAGATCACTGTGTTAAGTTTTTAGGTACATGCATGCCAAAATGTATCTGTACATACAAGATCTATGAGTTGTTTTTTCCTCAGGTCGAAGAAAATAGCTAACACATTCGTAAGTTGAGTCCCTGTGTCGTTGGAGGAGAGAGAAAGAAGTAACATCATCTTCAGTAGTCACGACTCACTAGAGAGATAGAGAGAGAGAACCCTTTTCTCTTTGTTTTAATTGTGCCCTCATTTGATTTAAACTCTATAAAGTGCTTAGGCAGTTTCTTCTTCTAAGTATGCGTCAATGCATGTAGGCTAGCTACTTGGTGGTCGGAATCTAGCCGGTGTTGGCTTGCATGTATGCATAATGGACTAATGTTACCATCATAAAACCATTTGTTTACTTGTTGTATAACAATAAATATTATTATTCTTTCTTTTCGTCCCATGTAGTACCGGCCGATTATAAGTGGCAAGTACACTGCATGTTCTCACATCTCTATACATCTTAATCAACTGGCGTAAATCTAAATCAATTTGCTCGTTTTTAACTTCTTTTTTCCCCGGTTACTATGATCGTCAAGGCTTGAGAGTCGCAGAATACTCAGCCGTTCGTCGTCGACATGATTTTTTTTTTTTTGTAGATTAATTGAATTAGTTCATAGATTAGGCTAAAATAGCTAATCAAATTATAACCTGTTAAATCGTCTCTTAATTAAATAGTAGCAAGATTACCACAAGATAAATATTTTTGTTAGCAAACTTTGTGTTTATAAGATGCATTGGTTGATAAAAACTACATAAACAAGCAAAGCTCAATCTAAACAACTTTTTGATAACAAAAACAGATGAAGTTTTAGCCACTAAAAAGAGTTCTTTACGGGACTGCTTTTGAATTTGAAGATAAACGCATCTGATTTGTTATCCCCACACACTGACGACAACATTACCCAATCGTCTTTAAGATCAACCAACACACAGTTACAAAAACCCCTCAACGTTGTTAGAAAACAAACCCATTTTAGCTACAGACTCCTGTTGCAACCCCCACAACCAAATTGAGATTCATCCCAACCTCCCAACTCTTTCTCTTTTCTTGTATTAATATAACTAACAACAAGTCGGTGTTAGGACTTGTTTCATATAGCCAACCAACAAAACAGTAGGAAGGGCAGAGAAGCGAAGAGATATAGAGAGCCGAACAACCTTTGTGTTATTAAAGCGGGAGCGGTGAGGTTAGAAAGTCTTCTTCTTAATAAAAGGCTATTGAGAGAGAAGGGCGTAGGAAGGCAAGTCTTCAAGATGCGTTATGTCATCCAGCATCAGCTCTCTCTCCAGCTGTCTCCTTGTTGATTTCATCACCGTCTGTGTCATATTCAAACATTCAACAATTACATGACATGACCAGACACAATGTCTCTGTTTTTAACTTTTACACTTACGTTAAACTCCATGTATGAGGCACGCATTGAAAGCCATTGCTGATCCATTAGCTTGAATGCAATGCAATATAGAAGGTCAAAGGCAGACTCGTTCTCTGCTTACACCGCAAACACCCAAAAATCCAATTAAAAACACCCATGTGTGTGCAATCAAGCCATTTCAATTTTGATGAAAAGAAAAGAGCACTTTTGAGTGGAACCGTAACTTACCAGAGAGGAACTTCAGAAAAGTTGCCCCAACAACTGTTCGAGGTTTTACTGTAAATTATTCGAAGGATATAGTTGTTAGTGAACCCCTGATTATCTCAAAACGGTACTCAATGCAAACAGTGTTTATCCCAATCACGGTAGGTAAGTGGATTCTTGTGGCCATATACCTGCTTCAAGGTCAAGCATCTGAATGAGCATGAATGTTAGGTTGATACCAGCAACAGCAAAAGGGTATTCCCACACGGACCTATCCCCAACCTGCTTCCTCAAAAGGTCCTGGAAAGATTTCTGCAGCACATGGACAATATAAACTAAGTGAGGAACTGTGAAACACGCCCATCACATGGAGAAGATATTATATGTTATGGTACACATAAATACTAATAAATAATACTGTACATGGAGAGAAGTATATGGGTATCTACCTGAAAGTTTCTGGCGAAGTACAGCAAGTTTTCAAGAGATATGAAACCACCACCCCTGAAAGATGCTTCACCGTAAGTCAAAGAGGATGGAAACAAAGAAATGTAAATGTCAACAAAAGTAGCGAGGAAAGTCAGTATTACACCTAAAATCAGTAGAAGGATCTTTGCCCTGCCAACCCATCTCTTTCCACTGCTCAGATATCAATCCATGAAGCTCTTCTTCAGGAAAGGAAAGTTTCCACAGATCCCTCAGAGCTTCCTAAGAGCATTTGAAGAAGCAAAAATACAGTAATCAACAGAGCTGTTACATATGGACTTATGATGCAATAGGAAACCAAGTGATGGCTCAAGTCCACCGTCTTTATATGAGAAATTCTTAATAGCTTAATATCCCTCACGTGAAGTTGTACCTGATGAAGAGGAATCGTGCTGTCATAAGCTACATCAATACGGTTCTGCAAACTCTGCAAGCATTCCTCCTGCAAGTCCCAACAACAGCGTATTATTAGCAACTTGGACACATACATACACGTAGAGGACAAACACTTAACAGTATTTCAACATAATGAGCAACAAAAATCCAATTTCAAACTCAAAAAAAAAAAAAAACAGTGGAGAACAAATGAGTAACCTGAGCAGGTGTAAGATCAAAGGTGGAATTCGTGTCACTATCTCTTCTCTGAGCACAAACACAGGAAAGACCCCTGCCTAACCAAGCTGCTGATCCAGGCACACCCTCAGCTATAAACAAAACCAATCAAACTTAAGATGAACACTAGCTGCTGATCTCTTAGTTGTTTTCTTTTCACAGATTTAATTCTCTCTCTAAATCTCTAATACACACACAACTCCTACAAAATCATCAGTAGCAGTTCATCCAGAAACCAAAGCTCAACTCCAACAGAGAGAGTATATCAGATTTTACCAGATGAGGAATTGTAAACGCTTCCACGTTCGAGACTCTGAGAGATACGCCTGACGGCGACGAACGAGCCTTCTCTATCATCCATCTCTCTCTTTCGATTTTTTTTCACCTCACAATCTCTCCATCATCCTGCGAACAAATCATCAAAATGCAGAACCAAATCAGAAAACCATGGAATCGGAGAGCATGATCAAAATATACATAACGCAATGCGAAATCGTTCAATCACCTGTCGAGAAGGAGGATTCAGATGAATCGAATCGAATCGAAAGTTCCTTCGATCAACAATCTCGAAAACACGCAGAGGAATCTTGAGCACGAAGAGGAAGCAAGAAAACTAGTTTCAAGATCTACTTGAGTGATGAAGTTATCGGCGGTTGAGAGAGATTATAATCGCGACGGCGTAATCAAACGGAAGAAAAAATGATGCAGAATAAATTTCGGGGAGAAAATAAAAATAAAAATATAAAAAAACGAGATATTTATAGTAAGCGATGGGCTGGACTGGGCTGGGCTGGGGAACAGGTGGCAGTTAGGCTGGAGGAGGACCCCGCGCGTGTACTCCAGTCTCCATCAGCTTCAGCGTCAGTCTTCGTCACACGGCTCGTGGTTACGCCGCATTGGTTAATGGAAGCACCCAAAGTCAAACGTCAACCAACGACTTTCTTCTTTTTCTATTTAGTAAATTTCTTTCTTTTTTTTATGTTTTATTATTGGCAGTTTTCTTTTACCAATTACATAATCTTTATATAAAAAAAAATCGATTTTCAAACTCTGGGTTATACTATTTATACTAGTAAAAAAAATACTTACATCGTACAAGATGAAATGTGATTGATTGATTGTATACAAGTTGCTAAAAAGTATTTTTTTCTATCATATTTTCTTATGTGGTCAAATTAAATAATACATAGTTTTGTTGAACAAATGTGTTGATGTTGTTGCAACAAATTTCTAATACTGTAAATTTAGGTTAAAATCATGTATACATGTCGTTTTACAAATCATGTATTTTTCAGAATTTAATTCAAGAGAGGCATGCATGGGCCATATGTTTTGATGGTTGAAGTTTAACTAAAGCCGACCTTTGTTGTAATTACGCTGTTTGTTTTTCTGGTCCACAAGATTTATAAATCAATCATGAACATGTGACATGTCTACAACTACAAGTAGATCTTTTAAATCTAAACAACTTCCAGAAGATGTTATACTCACCAAAAAAATATCCAGACGTTATTGATAGTTATTTTTCTTTTCTAACATAGAAGTTATTGATGTTGCGTTCTATATATTTCCAAAGCTTTGTGGTGCGTGTATCTTAGTCAATGTAACGCTATCAACTTATCAAGACTGTCCAACACCATCATTCACTCTACTTCACGACATTCTTTTCTCTATCCACCTAAATAAATATCCATTCAATTGGTCTACTTCCGCTGTATACATATTTTTTTTCTTTTTTTTTTACACATATTTTATACACTAAAGAAATAGATTCCACCAATATATAAATATATTTTTAGTGATACTTTTACAAGTGAGATCCGGCGTCGATCGATCTTAGCAATATAAAACTAGGTGGAGCGGGACTGAACTGATCAAATCATGTGGAAATTTGAATTTACAAATGTTATTACGAAGTTATAGTTGGTTAAAGATGTTCATAGATCCCAAAGAACATAAAAATATTGTATACCTACAAAAAGCGATATCATATCCTTTCATGCTTGGAAAGGAGCAAGAACATAAATAATTTCAAATCCCTTTACTTGAACTCAAAGTAATAGCTGCATGGAAAGGGGCAAGAACATAAATAATTTCAAACCCCTTTATCTAGTATATAAATATAGAAAAGGATGGAACGTATAACTATATATGTTTTGCCTTCTATATATCATCTACCTTAAAGAAAATGACGTATTCAATCAAAATCTCATGGAAGTATTCGAATATATATTGGTAATCCAACTCACATGTCATCTAGTAAGTAGTAACCCATATATATATGTTAATATAGAAAAAAACTAATTTCAGACATAGAAGTGGAAATTTAAGACTAAATCTAGTGATATAATCAGTGGCGGAGATAGTTCATTATGAGGCGGGTCATATGACCTATGTGAAATATCAAGGAAAAAATAAAATTTACTTGTGTTTTTACAGAGAAAACTGAGAAAATATAGTAAAATAAGTTTATTGATCCATGTAATACATATGTTGACTCTTAAACTGACTCCGGTAATCACTTTGGCTAGCTCCGCCACTGGATATAAGATTTGACAATTACCTAATAAATGGGTTGTCGACGGAGTACCCAACTAATATAATTTGTTCCATAGTATTTTATTATTTATCATTATATTGTGGGAACAATAAAATATGAAACTAGTAAGCTATGTAGATACAACGGGTACAACCGTTGCACCAGTTGGAATAATACATCTTCTTAAGATTTGGTCAAGGCTCTTAGTTTGTGGCCTTCATGTATGTTCCATACGTTGTCGTCAACTGAATATTTTAAGATCATTTATCTCTTCCGGTCCACTCCAGTTTAATGTTCTATTCTACTACTTTACTTTTGCTTTAAGCAAAACAATAAAAGAAAGAAAGAAAACCTACTTTCCAATGACCTTTGTCTGGTCACATGCTTCATCTGCCAATGCATCATTCCAAGTTTCCAATCAAGAAAAATATTCGAAAACTAAACCATTAATCCGAAATTTTCGTCTTAGTGTTTAGGTTTTCAAATGTATTGAACTCCTCCATTATGTACGTTTAGTTTAGTTTTTTTTCACAACCATTACGCACATATATGAATTAGTCTTAGCACACAAAAAAGGTATCAACATCGTTTTAAATTCAGATTGAAAAAGTCATCGTTAGACCTTTTGAGCTTTTAAAAAGAAGAAGAAAGAAACCTACTTGTTTAACACCTCGTGGTCCATTACCTTTGTCGGCCTTAAAGGAGACGTCGATTACCAGTAAACTTTCTAGCCAATCCACTTGAGTTCCAACAAAAGAAAAAAAAGAAAGAAAGAGAGAGAGGATGCTGTATATTGATATCTATCAGTTATCATATCTCCTTCGAGGATTATGCTTTGGGCTGAGATATTGAATATTATGAGCCCACAACACTTGTAAAGTAGCCCACAAAATTATCATCTATGACTAATATGTTTCATCGTGGACTAAAGAAAGATGAGTCTTGACTCTTTAATTTAGACGGGAACCTAATCGAAGAAGATAGATCCAAATCTGAAGTGAAGAGACGAGATGCCTCTATTGTAGCATCAATGTAGTCTTTACATGTGGGCGACTAACATATAACTCATTATCAACACACAAGTCACATGAAGAGAAAAATTATCAAAGGTTATGACTTATACTAGTTTTGGATCAAGAGCTAGATAACAACAGTAAACATCTCAGTTTGGATCAAGCTTCTTAATAACTGAATCATCATCTATAGCTCTTTCTTCAACTTCTTTATTTTGTACCTTTCTTGATGATCTCTTTAACAAGTTTTGACTTCCGATAAGACACTCGAAATAGCTCAATATTCTTCTACATACAAACCAAAACTGCACACAAAAAAAAAAGGGTTTATAACAGTGTTCTAAAATGCGCTAGGCGCTCGTTACGCGGGAGATGATTGTATAGCGCCTAGTCGTATAGTCGGACGCCTAAACGGGGTATATACGGATATATAATTTTATACAAATATAAATATAAAATTAATATACATACATTAGTTTAAAAATGAACATAAATATATTTAAAATACAATTTTTGTATAAGTATATAGTTTAACATATATAAATAGTCTTAAATTATAAAAATTAAAATAATTTTAAATATATAAAGATGACAAATTTAAAATGATTGCAATAATTAAACTAATATCTACAATCATATAAACACATAAAATAAGTAAATTTAATATAAATAATAACATTAATGTAATATAATAATAATATTAATAATTTTTTTGTATATTAATGTTCAAAATCCACCTAAACGTCCGCGTAGATCGCATAATGTCCGCCTAAACACTATTATGCGTCCGAATTATATAAATCCGCATAAAATACTGTATAACGTGAAAACGGTACGGTCGGCTACCGTATAGCGCCTAGACGCCGCCTAGGCGGCCGCCTAGACCGTATTTTAGAACACTGGTTTATAACAAGATGATTTTATTATCATCCAAAAGTGGTCAAACTAAGAAGCTAGATAAAAGCAACACGCAAAATGAAAACTGTCTTACTTGAAATGCTTAATGCACGTTTTTGCTCGGTGACAATACGATCTCATTTGTACCAATCATTCCAACAATGTCCATCCCCTCTGCAACTACATCCTTCCACAAAAGAGGTAACATGTAAGCATGCTTGGACCATTCATGTTTTGCAGCATCTCGTAGAACCCACAGCTCAAAACATTTACTTTCTCGATGAACACCACAATAATCTTCCGGCATGAGCAAACCTAATCTGCCATTGTAGTTTACCAGAGTTCGTAATACAGGCTTTGCTTTACTAGGAAACTCCCAAGAAGTTCACGCAGCTGAACTTCTCTGTCCCCAAATCAAAACAAACGACCATAGAATACGGGACAGCCGTGGCTGATGCGGTTGTGTAGTACAAGACACCACTGATGCATATATACTTGAAACAAGGAAAATGTGGTATGCAACATTGGCCTTTCCTCCATGACAACCTTTTAGTTCCTAATGTCAGAACTTGGTACTCCACAGAGATGCAAACATTCTTTACACGCTGAGATGCAAACATTCTTTACACATAAATCAAACTCATAAAAAAAAACAGAGGAGAAAATGAGCAACCTGAGAAGGTGTTAAATCAAAAGTAGAATGTGTGTCACTATCTCTTCTCTGAGCACAAAAAGAGGAAAGGCCTCGGCCTAACCAAGCTTCTGATCCAAGTCACACCCTCAGCTATAAACAAAACAAATAAACTTCAAAAATGAATACTAGCTGCTGATCTCTTAGCTGTTTGTTCACAGTTTTAGTGTCTCTTCAATTAGTGAAATCAATCTACTCTCACTATGCCAACTCCTACAAAAACATCAGAATTCCTACAAAACTCCCTAGGCGTAATCAAACGGAAGAAAATATTCCGATTTTAATTTGGGGGAAAATAAATAAAGGAGATATTTATAGTAAGCGATGGGCTGGGATGGGCTGGGCTGAGAAACAAAAACCTTTGATTTATGCATTCTGGATACCATAATATTCAGAACCTACTATTATATCCAAAGTAACTATAGAGTTATTACGATATCCACAGTACGAGGAATTATCAAAATGATTAGATTCCTATATTCGGATTTAATTCAATGTTTGATCCCTTCTTAATCAATCCCCACATGATGGTGTTTATTTTGATATTATTATGTGAGTATCTAAAAGTGGTAATGAATGTTTACTTTTTTTTTATAGTTAATCTGACTTAGAATTTAGACAAAAATCGAATAACATAGCATAAAAATGTGTACTGGGATCAGGATCAAACTTGTATAGAAAGAGTGGATGATCATGTCAATGTATACTTATTGTGGGGTTATATCATAACTAAGGCCCATCGGAAAGATATCAGTTTTCCATCTCCATTTGAATTTCAAAGAAGTAGAAAAAACAAAGACTGAAAAATGGAGTCCAAGGGAGACAAAAGTGGGTGCCTACAAAAGAGACAAAGAGAGATGCCTTAAGAAACCTCACCATCATTAAATTTGGAAAAATCCCTTACACGGATTTTGATTGAAACGTGTAATCATTGTTGCATGGAATTCATATCCCCTATCATATAATATAAGCTTTAATATTCCCCTCTTTGTCTTACTCAACCTATGACCTTACAATTAATTAATGTCTTTCATCTTGTTTCTCCATTTCAGTTACATCTTTTGATTCTTTCAAATGTTATTTTTCTATTCGCATATACTTATGTTTTTCTATTTTCATATGAGATTGTGAAAGTGTTATTTTATAATAGAAGTTGTAATTTTTTGTGTGAACAGAACTAAAAGGTTAGACGATATGCATTTTTTTGCGGTTAGAAAAATAGTTTATGAAGCTGTTTGAAAGCAAACACATAATTTTAAAATGCTAAGTTATGCAATTTTTTTTTTAATATACTGACGTTTTAAAGAAATAAATTTATTCCTTAGCTTTTGAAACTTAACTTGGCCACCTTGGTGTCCGTAAGAATAAAATCAGTGGTATTCGTTTATAAAAGTGTTCCTCATTAAGTAAATAATAATTACGGAGCAGATATTGGACCGGTAAATTAAATATGAAACTTTGTTTACTCCACTTCAGTCATGTTATATGATATTGTCATAAAGAAGATTAAAAATGTTATATTATATGATTTTTATTAGTCATTGTTGCTTTGTGTTGCTATTGTGGAGGAAGTTGGCCTGCTCTTTTCCTGTGGTGTTTTTATTATTGTTGTGTGTAGTTATCAACTTCACGATACTATTCAAATATATATAGCATTTGTGTTTTACTATATGCCATATGTTTTATATTATGACGTCTAAGATACATCGTTTCTGTGAACATGACTAAACTAGAAACATTTGGTGGGTAAATGGATCAATTATTTAATCAACTCAATCTAGTGGGTTAAAATATATAATCATGAGAGAAGATTGATGTTTGATCAAACAATTTAAGCGTTTTTATAAGATTGATGTTTGATCAAACAATTTAAGCGTTTTATAAAAACGCTTAAATTATTTAATCAACTCAATTTAAGCGTTTTTACATCTATCGATTAGAACAATGTATTTTTTTTTTGTCACGAAAATGCTTTTAATTAATTGGATCTAATCCAAGAAAGGAAAAACAAAATGTTATCCCACTAAGGGATCGTTACAGAAAGTCGAAGAGCCTCTTTGGCTAAGGAATCTGAGAAAGAGTTTTTTGATCTTGCGATATGAGAAAAAGATAGAGAGGTGAATCCTGAGGAGATTGATCATATGTCGTGGATAATTCCGATCAACTCTTTGCTCTGGATCCTGCCGGTGATTGCTCCGATGAGCGTTGTACTGTCTGAGAAGATTTGTAGGTTTGTGAAGCCGAGGTCCTTTGCCACGCCGAGGGCTGTCAACACTACTAGCGCCTCCGCGATCAGAGGTGATGAGATGTACTCCTGTGCTATCGAGCCAACGAGCGGTTCTGTGAGAGGAGGTCCAGAAAAATTCCAAGCTAGCTCTGCTTTCCGCTGAGAGGAATTCCAAGCGACGTCCGTTTTGAGTGTGATCCGATCATCGATTAGAACAATGTATATGCATTTTAAAAATACGAGAACATCTTAAATTTCAAGTGACTGAAGTAAACTTTAAAGGAGTGACACTATAATAAGTCAACAAAGATAAATCAATGGTATTAATTTATAAACAAGTTTATGAATGTGGGTTCGACATGATTCAGGAAGAGGTAACTTTTTTTGGGTGTCGTTTCCATCATCAGCTTTAGGAAACATCTTGAGATGGACGAAGCTTTGATGTACCTCCACCACACTCAATTACTTCTTTGACTCTCCACACTATATATATATATATATGTGAAATGAAAATGTCCCAAACTTCTCCATTAAATTAAGATAAATATTACTTCAACTAGTATCTTAGAATTTTGATTCCTTAGGTTGCTTCAGAATCAGACCAAAGTCCAAACCTTTTTGGCCTCACTATGGAATGATTAGGTTCAATTAATGATGCAAATTACTTGCTTAAATAAATGAAAGTAAAGTCGTTAACTAATTGTCAATTTAAGTTGATAGGGTTTAAGATAACATTTTTTTTTACTAAAGGCTTGGGTTTAAGATAACATTCCACACATCATAATCAACTTATTGTACAATTGATGCAGAAAAGAACCAAGACATAAATTCAGATATTAATATACGTTCTAGTAAATATAGCCGAATAATTTTTTGTTTTGTTCGCGATAAGATTATAGAACTTATAGACACTTCACATGAAGTTGACTGCTAAAGACACGAACGGTTCAGTTCAAAAAAAATGACACGAATGGTTCAAATGATTCGTTAGAGGGTTTTTGACACGTGCGAGGACGTACTCACGAAACCCTACCACTCTATATGAAAGCAGGAGAAGATAAACCATCAAAGTAATATTTATATCTAACTTATTAATAAAAAAAGTATAGACAAAATTAGTGTGATACCCTATTTAAAAATCGATACACATTAGTCAACAAAGGGGATTAGGATTTAATAAAATGGAAGGAGGAAGAAGAGTAGTAGTCAATAATTACGATCTACAACAAGTGACATCGTCGACGACGATCCAAGAGAATATGAACTTCCTCGTTCCATTTGAAGAAACCAATGTCTTAACCTTCTTCTCTTCTTCTTCTTCTTCCTCTTCTCTCCTCTCTCCTTCTTTCCCTATTCACAACTCTTCTTCTACTACTAATACTACTCATG
The DNA here is from genome assembly GCA_016432835.1 of Brassica nigra. Lineage (NCBI taxonomy): Eukaryota > Viridiplantae > Streptophyta > Magnoliopsida > Brassicales > Brassicaceae > Brassica > Brassica nigra. The sequence goes on from CM028245.1 coordinate 1,157,735, forward strand.
CACCTCTAAGGTTTTCGAGCAATATTCAGGTGTAGCTATGATCTATCTCTCTATTATGCACAGTATGTGATTATCTTGTTTTATAGTTTAAGTATTGATTTTATCTCAATCTAAGGATGTTTAATATTGGTTTTGTAGGCTGGAGGACCCTTGGGATCAAAGGTGGTCAATGATGATCACGAGAATATTAGAGGTGGAATCAACAACGATGTCCATTCTAATTCTTGGTAATTAAACTCATTTAAGCTTGAAGATGAACTCATTCCTTTCTTCTTCTTTTTTTATCATAAACTAATAGATAATTAAGAAAGTTGTTATTATTACCATAATTTTTCCAATAAATTGATTTTCTTTCTCTCAGATGTTTTGGATGTGCCCAAAACACTGAAAATGAATTATTTGAGATCTCATAGAACGAATATAGACTTTGTACAAATTAAAACCTTATGACATAAGATTAAACCTAAGATATTAAAGTTTCTGATGCATTATAGAGTGATTGCATTTGCAGGTGGAGATCAAGTAGTGGCAGTGGAGAGGTGAAGAACAAAGTGAAGATAAGGAGGAAACTAAGAGAGCCAAGATTCTGTTTCCAGACAAAAAGCGATATCGATGTTCTGGACGATGGCTACAAATGGCGTAAATATGGTCAGAAAGTTGTCAAGAACAGCCTTCACCCTAGGTAATTCATTAAGTACACCACCATGTTATGTATATGTTTCATGAACCTTATTAACTAGTCTAAATAAACATTACCAATAGTTCTGGTAACATGTGCTACAGTGATTCTCGTATAATACATTGTTGATGATTTTGGTTTCGTAAAATCTGAGGTAGGAACAAAATTTAGATGTATCATAATATTCTCTATTAGACTATTGCCAAACCTTAGCTCAAGTACTAGACATGACTGCTTATACATATGTATACATTTTCTACCTATTTAGGATATCTTTGTACGTATGTTGCAGTTTTAGTATGTATTGTACGTCCCTCAAGGACTGTCATCTTTAAGAATGCAAACAATATATTCCATTTTTTGTCTCTTTTAATCGTGCAATGTCTATACATTTTCCAACTACTTTTGTCTATACGCAAATTCCCACATGTTTCTTTTCACATCTGGTTAATTGAATATAACATTATTTGCTAATAAATGAAAAAACAAAAAAAAATATTTATATACAGGAGTTATTACAGATGCACACACAACAACTGTAGGGTGAAGAAGAGAGTGGAGCGACTGTCCGAAGACTGTAGAATGGTGATTACTACTTACGAAGGTCGTCACAACCACATTCCCTCTGATGACTCCACCTCTCCTGACCATGATTGTTTCTCTTCCTTTTAATCTCTCTCCCTAAATATATATAGACAGATTTATATAGATGTGTGATATGTTGCATAGTGTTTATTATTTGGGGTCAAATTGCATGTGTGTGTTTCAAGAATATATCATCAGAGGTTTATATTCTTGACTTTTTGTTTAAAATATACATATATGTATACACTCGAAGTGGATATTAGTTCTGAGTTTGGTTCATCATAACACTACCAATGTAGAAGATTTAAATATGGCCACAGAGTATATAAAAAGTTCATTAGTTTGTTAGGTAGCAACAGCTCTTGCTCCATATATTACATATCACATATATTGTTAATTAGGGCTATATCTAGCTAATTAGAAAAGCATCTCTCTTCCTAATGATGAAGATGCTATAAGTATATATAGATGATTGACTCATGCAGCGTGAGCGTAATCATATACTACATCATCGTCATCATCACCTTTGTTCTTGAAAGATATTGCAAATGCAGTGTGGCAATTGTAATGGAGACCAAGTCAAGTGCTATTATTGCATACATTATCTTTTCTTCACTCTACTCAGTGAAAATTAGTTGAAAAGAAGGCTAAAGAAAGAAAATGTGATTTGCTATTAAGAGTGAGATTGTTACTTAAGTATATTTATAGACGTAGAGAGTTAATGGCCAACGGTAAATTCATTCAAACTGAGTCAGGGCATGTGACTCGCTTCTTTATAATGTGTGCCTGACACAAGAGGAGTGTGAAAAACTGAGTAAGCCACCTATTTTTGTGCCCTGACACATTCGTCACTTTTTAATACATTTATTGGTCCACCTCTTATTACACAATTTGGTAACACTGCTTATTTCATTATCACATAATTTTTTTAACGGAATAATAAACTTTTTTGAAGTAAAGATCGAGAAACCCAAAACGATTTGTTTTATTATGGATTTTAGCAAAATATATTATAGGGTATTGATTCCCTCTACCAATAGCAACATCATGGCATCATACATAGAACCTTGAGGGACAAAAGGAAGATTTGTGATCTGATGTGTCTAGATTTGTTTTGTGTTTGTCTTCATCTCAAGTTATTATACATGGTAAATATTTGTTTTTTCTTGGCTAAGTTTTACAATATTTACTTTGAAACTGGGCTTTTGACAAGGCAGAGGGATGCTCACTAAACGGTCCATGTTAGGTCCATTATCCCCTCAAAAGATGACTGTGAAGCGTGAAGCGACGAAATAATGAGGTGAGCCATGGTAACATTCTGACATTGTCCTACACTTAAATAAGTTTTTTTTTCGTTGATCATGACATGGCACCAAACATTGGTTAAACATTCGATTCTCACAAATCTTGGGCAAGCCAACAAGAAATTTTTTTAACAAAGTTTTGGTCTTTTAGCCTCCACCCTCTTCTAACCACAACCACCGTTTAACTATTTTTTCTGAATGATTAATCATCGATATCTTTTTGAAGATATTTATAGAACAATATCGTATGCGACCTAAAAAGAAATGGATATATAATAATCTAGGCCGACGGCAAATAAAAATGGATTGGTTTCACTGAGAATAAACTTACAGTTTACAAATGCATTCAGAAATTTGTATAGGCTACCAACTAATGTTGTCCACCGATCTTCATATAATTGTAAACATTATGCATGGACAAGACTATACCTATACTTATATATCAATATATTAAATGTTCTCTGAAACGCAATATTATGAATTACGTATATATCTTCTCTCCTTTATATATACTATTAGTATATGAACTAGGAAAAGGAGTTTTTGATGGATGGGGAGGGTCACATGGAGCAGCACATGGAAAGTGGCTACGAAAAAGATACGAGAAGCGAGAGACACGTTACAGCAGTTGTTGTTGATCCCCAAAATGCTACGGAAAAACTATATACAAATATGAGTTCTATTTCTATAATTCATACTATATAACGTTTGCATAAAAATATCTTTATTCTTAGTTTTTCTAACGAGACATGCTTTACTTTTTCATCACTCCAATCTCAATCAGTTAACATCTAACCTACCTGTCATGTTTTAATTAATCGTTTCTTATGTCACTTCAGGTACTAATCAAGTTATACGGTCAGTACTCGCATCATTATATGATAAAAAAGTAGCATTAAAATAATGGCCACATAATATACGCATAAACCATGTGTACACTAATTGATCAAACTTTGTCTGCTTCAGTTCGCAGTTCATGAACGTAGCTATGAACTATACTATAATGTTATTTGGAAAATAAATCACTAACGAGCTAACAAAAACGCATCAGTTTGAACGTAACTAGCAAATTCAAATCACTCGATGGTCACACAGGTTGACATGTCCTCCTGTAAAGATCAAATATTTTCTTCCGACGCTTTCTTTAACGTGAAATGTCTTATTTATTCTTCTTGCTCTTTAACTTTTTGGGTCTGCTTTGTCTAATTAAGAGCTTTGCCTACTAAGTGCGTTCAAATTAGCTGTACATCTTGGCATGTTAGATTTAGATCGATCTATAGTTTATTCATATCTATATTTCTCTAGCAATCTTAATTATATTTGGCATATAAAGAAAATAGTAAATGTTATGTTTACCAGATGGGAATTGATTCGCATTATTAGCAACACATGCACAATTCGTAGGATCACTATCGTCATGACTTTCTAGTTTAAATAAAAATCTCCCCACATGTAATGTAACATGATGAGTATGGGATCCCATCTCCCACACTACAAACCGAAATTTAAAATCACACATAAATATACATTTCGTTTATAAACTCACATTTTTAATGTATAATTTTCCCAAATCACATCAATATTCGTTATTGCGTACTCATCAAAAGACATGATCGATTTGATACATCGTGTTTAATGCATTAGTTATGTTTCCCTCTTGTTACAACTTAAGTTTTCAAATTCAATACTAATCATTAATCCAACTTATGAAATAAAAAGGCACCACTTTCCTTTCTATGTTCCATATTCAAATGAGTTGCTTATTTATATATTTTGAAATATCTATGTTTTTTTCGGTTCCACCGCCGACGGTGATATAACAAGAAAATTAATGAATGATTCATAACAATTGAAAATCCAAAAGGTTCACATTCCTGAAAACTTAAAACTTGATTAGATAAAATAATGAAATAGAAAAGCAGAAAAATACTTATTAAAATAAATAAAAATACAAAAATACAAAATAACTACCCAATATAACGACCACCTTAATCACACACCGTCACAGCCATTAACAACAGAGCAGAGCAAAGAGGAAACCACACAGAACAAAAAAAAAGAAAGTAACTCTCTCTTCTTCTCTCTCTCTCTCGAACACACACAAAAATGGCTGAACTCGAGAGTCCAGGAGTAATGCCGAAGCTAATAGCTTTCTTATCTTCATTGCTAGAACGAGTTGCCGAGTCTAACGATCAGTCCCGGCGAGTCACGACTCAGTCACAGAGTGTTTCCGTGTTCCATGGACTGAGCCGGCCGACCATCACGATCCAGAGCTACCTCGAGAGGATTTTCAAATACGCTAATTGCAGCCCTTCTTGCTTCGTCGTGGCTTATGTCTATCTCGACCGTTTCACTCAGAGACAGCCTTCGCTTCCCATCAACTCCTTTAACGTTCATCGTCTCCTCATTACCAGCGTCATGGTCTCCGCTAAATTCCTCGATGATCTGTAAGTTTTTTCCGTTTCTTTAATCGAAATTGAAACCTCTGATTCGAGGGTCGAGCTCAGAATTCACTATCACAGCTTCAAATTTCAGTTAACGATCAGTCAATGCTCTGTTTTTGAAATGCTCTGTTTTTATGCTCTGTTTTTATCTGCTCTGTTTCTCTCTGTTTTGTTCCTCTGAAACATAAAGATTCGATTTTTACACTGATAAGGTTTATAATTCACTAAAACGTAACGTTGGTGATGAAAACATAAAGATTCAATGCTCTGTTTTGTCTGCTCTGTTTCTGATGCTCTGTTTTTGTCTGCTCTGTTTCTCTCTGTTTGTTCCATTGAAACATAAAGATTCAATTTTTAAACTGATAAGGTTTATAATTCACCGAAAATGTAACGTTGGTACTTGAAACAGGTACTACAACAATGCGTATTACGCGAAAGTGGGAGGGATAAGCACGAAAGAGATGAACCTTCTGGAGCTTGATTTCTTATTCGGGTTAGGTTTTGATCTAAACGTGAAGCCAAACACGTTCCACGCTTACTTCTCTTATCTTCAAAAGGAAATGACTCTTGTTCAGCCTCTCTCTCTCGTTGCTGTCCCACCAAGATCTGTCATTACCTTCAACGACGAAGAAGCTTCTCATCAGAAACAACAACAGCAACTCGCTGTTTAATTCACACAAGATTCCAAAAAAAAAAAGAAAAAAATCCATGTGTTTTTTTTTTTGGTTCTCTGTTCTTTATCAGTATGGCCCTTGTTTTAATGAAGTGTGTAGTTGTAGATGATGTAGAGATTAGTCGGCAGGGACTTTTATCTTGTCTTAATCAATCTCGATTAAGAACTTTCAAAATCAAGACAGCAAGTTCTTGATCATTTCTATATATATTAAATCATATATGTTTAGATGTGGACATGTGTGATAGTGTTCATCTTTACAGACTGGCTTGGGAAACATAAGTTTAAAATGTCACTAGTAACCCTAAGTTTAAATAACCAAAAATATCTATGTTATGATTATTTATGTTTTGTTTTGTCTGATATTCAAAATTTACCAATGGGACATGGGTTCTTAAATTAGTATTAGTAACAATAATAACTAGGAGGTACAACGATTGTGATTTTGTGAAGAAAATTTGTTGTTTCTTGTTCTATAGAGGGAACAAAAGAACATGTGCAGAGCAGAGACAGAGTGTAATGATAAAGAAATCCAGTCAATAGACAATTTGAAAAAGGCTAGGAGACTGTGACCTTGTGAGAGGAGGTTATACAAATGGGAGGAGGCTAGGAACTGTGACCTTTTTATGTACATCCACGATACCTTTCTATTTTGGATCTCTGACAAACAGAAAAAGAATTTTGACATGCAATACAATAAAATTAACATTGAGAAGCAATAGATCCTGAGCACCAAAGGCATGCGATTACATCCTAAAAAAAGGAATCAAACAGACTAATTAACCCTTGTGGACCCTAACATATAATCCTGATAAGTTCTACAAGAAAAAAAAAAATTGAAATTCCACTAATAAACATGTGTTTTACAACAACTACGGAGAACAGAGAACTTGTAATACAAGCTCAAACCGGAAGATGACTCTGCTATTTGAAATCCACATTCACAATACAAATATCACATGGCGTTCGTGGCAATGAAATTAAAACTAGAAATATCTAAGCACAAAACCATAACAAAGAAACGTATTTGCGATTTTATGAACACCTTGAATACTATGGACACCTGAATTTTGGAACAAAGTTATTAGCTACATACAAGAGACGGCCGCTGATGTTGGTAAAGTTGGATTATGCTCAAGTAATCTCCAGTGATCAAACCGCGCCTCCTCACCACTAGCAGCATCGCGAACATATCTAACTTTTCTGCAAAGAAACAAATAAATTACCATTGGGTTTTTAAGCTCAAATACTAAAGTATAGTAGATAGACGATTGCCATTGAGTTTTACGCACAAAAGAATAACCCTTGCTCGTCATTGTCAGTGGATGATTCTTCATAATCCAAATGTCAGCCACTTCCCCCACGTACTTTCTTTACCTCTATCATTAAAATGGAGAATGTCATGATGCTCTTCTTCCACATCAAACAGCTTCTCGGTGCATGACTTCTTCACCAGGCATACACAACATCACCTCTCAATCTCAAGCTCCTCCTGACCGCCGGCAAACTCACAATCTTCTTCCTCATCACATGATTGCACAAAAAAAAAAAATCAAACATGCACATGCACATCATCACATGATTGAAAATAAGCAAAAACAAGAAAAACGTGGACGTTAAAGATTTGAAAAAAAAAACATTGAAAAACAAGAGGGGAAAACTGTATATTTGCCAGGGTTTGATAGGAATAACAAAGTGATCTCACAAGTGTAAAATTCAAATGAAACATAACCTCTCTAACGATCATTCAAGTGACAGGATGCTAGTTCCTAATTGTTTCCACACTATGAATATACACATAAGCTTCTTTCATTTTCAATCTAAACAAATATAGAATACTACCAAGAACTGATAGGAATAACAAAATGATCTCATAAGTGTTAAGTCAAATGGAACCTAACCTCTCTAACAATCAATCAAATGAAGATACACATTATGAATATACACATAAGCTTCTTCCATTTTCAATCTAAGCAAATATAGAATATTGCCAAGAACTGATAGGAATAACAAAGTCATCTCATAAGTGTAAATTCAAATGGAACGTAGTCATTCAAATTGACAGGACGCTAGTTTCTAAATGTTTCACATTATGAATATACACATAAGTTTCTTCCATTTTCAATCTAAGTATATAATATTTGTCAAGAACTGATAGAAATAACAAAGTGATCTCATAAGTGTAAATTCAAATGGAACATAACCTCTCTAACGATCAATCAAATGACAGGACGCTAGTTTCTAATTGTTCCCACACTATGAATATACACAAGCTTCTTCCCTTTTCAATTCAAGTAAATATACAATCTTCCCCAAAAAAAAGATTTAAAAAACCGGAAAAAAAACGATTTAAAAGACACGAAATCAAAAAAAACAAGAAAAGAAACTAATTAAAGAATTTTATACCTAAGGAGAACTCTGTTGGGCTTTCTGGTCATGGACATATATCGCCTCATAACGAGATTATGCTTCAAGAACTTAAAAAAGTACCATCACCTCTCTCCCTCAACATACTCCACCGCATCCAAATGGTTATCTCTTCTTAAAGAAGTGTGTGAGGATTGAGAGATTGTGATGGAGAGAGAAGGCAAGAGAGTGCCGTGCCTTTCTTATGAAGAAAAAACCCGTCCGTTTTATTCCAACGGTCATTGTTTTCTTTGTAGCCGTTGGATGATTAGATTTTAGATCTAAGGGTAGATAGATAGTCTAGGAAGTTGTGATGTGCTGTGGGGGCTTTGGAGAGTTTCAAAGCTTCTCTAGTTGTAGGAGATCATTAATCGTTTGACTTTTTATGTGAAGACATACAAGTATTAAAAGTGTTCTTTGATTAAAGCCTGCAAAGTGCCTTCAAAGGAGTACTTACGTTTCTTTCGATATCTTCCAACACTGTAGCCAAGTTTCTTTTTATTATGGTAAAACATCCAATTCATGGTAAGAAGCCAAGAACTAAAACAATGGGAAGCCTATGTGCGCTCAGACTCTGGGCTCTAAGTGGCCAGATATTATGACTCGGCCCATGCTTATAATGTTCCAGTCCATCTTTTCATTTTACATCTTATACCAGTTCTAATTCAGGGTCTTTAAGACCGGTTGCTTATTTATATATATTTTTTTTACATTTTCATTTTACATCTTATACCAAACTCCGAATTAACTCCGTAAAAAACCTAATCATCCATCACCTTTCATTCTCAAGCTCCTCCTGACCATCTCCAATCTCGCCGGCAAACTCACAATCTCCTTCCTCATCACATGATTGCACAGAGACAAACAAAAAAAATCAAACATGCACATCATCATCACATGATTGAAAATAAGCAAAACAAGAAAACATGGACGTTAAAGATTTTTTTTTTTTTTAAAACATTGAAAAACAAGAGGGGAAAACTGTATATTTGCCAAGATCGATTAGGAATAACAAAGTGATCTGATAAGTGTAAAAGCCAGCTTTCCTGTAACTCTATTTTGAAAAAAGACATTTGGCTTTTTATCTTGTCTCTATCTGATCTTGTCTCTGCCTTTCACTCCCTACGAGTTTTCCTTTTTGCTTCATGTTGCCAAGTGAAAAGTAAAATGGTCATAGATGCATGTCTTACATAAAAAGAGTGTGCTGACAAAAATAAAACAAACATATAAAGAGTTCTAGATTTTCATTGGTTACATAATACGTAGGGTTCCTTGTCAACTTCAACGTGTGTATTAATTCTATTTAAGATGTAGACATGAATGCTTATACTAATGCAATCAAAAGTGTTCTTGTTTCTTCTGTGTGCATCAGAAATAATGACATTTTCTGATAGTTTCAATGGAGTATGCAGTTAGAGACGCAACTTCATTCTTTGTGGTTCTGCAGTGATATCAAGAAACTTGTATCCAAGCCAATACCAGATCATGCTGGTGCAAACGAGGTGACTTTTTAAGATCATTTTTGCTTCTTTGTTCAAAGTATTTGTGAAGTTAGAGACGCAAAACTATGCTGATTGTATTTTTCTCCAGAAACTATTCAAGGAGTGTACGAGGTGGAAGGTAGAGACTGATAAGAAAATGGCAGATATCTCAACTTCGTTGACTTCAACACAGGTCTGGACCGAAAAACAAGCAAGCAGTATTTGTTTGAAGCTTCTTGCCTAGAGATGTTTAAACCTAATGAAGCTTTTGTCTACCATGTCTCGCTTTCTTTGTTGCCAGTGCATGGTTAAGTAACTAGCTTCGTGGAAAGATAAAGCAGTACAGCAGCTGGTGGGATTTTCAAATTCGCAGAACAATATGCAGGCAAATGGGAGCAAATTCTCCTCACTGGGAACATCTATTACATAGTGCCAGCTTGGATGGTTTTACAGTGAATGGTTTCGAGCCATGGAATGTTGAAGCTGACCTTACCGATGTTCTCCCAGAGGCTGTCAGGTCGGATACCTACTCGCTTCCACCAAACGCTCGGAAAAGCTCTTTCCAAGATCATATGTGGTTTGAGGAACAGTCAGTGCTCAACTCCGAAATGCAAAGGACAGAGAGGTTAGAGTGGTTGCTTGGTTTTATAGGTCCAAGAGTAGGATTTATGGTTTAGTTTGATTGTCTGATATTTTTAATTCCTGACCAGAGGTGATTCCAGAAGCTCCAATCAGGACAAAGCAGAGTTGACTCCAGGTTCTTCAGTGACTGCAGGTCCAAGGTCAGATATTGACGAACCAAATCTTCTTTCTCAGGTAAGGTTGTCCTTGAAATTAGGTAGCAAATCATATGATTCTCACTTTCTAGAGTGTGAACTATAATGATTAACTAAGGAATATGCAACACCATATATAAGCAGACTCCAATCCATTTCTTGACAGAGTAGAGCTTTGAAAATTATTCATTAAACACTAATTAACACAATGTTTCAAAAAAAAAAACACTAATTAACACAAAGAAAGAAGAAGAAAAACAAAATGGAGATGGAAATCAAAATTGCGGCTCTCATAATCGGTGCAGCACCAGCCGGTTTAGCTACATCAGCTTGTCTAAACCGGTTGAGCATACCGAACATACTGGTGGAGAGAGAGGACTGCAGTGCCTCACTCTGGAGAAGGTCATACGATTGTCTAAAGCTTCATCTCGCAAAGCAATATTATAGTAAATGTAAGTTGGTTTAGATGGTTTACACTTGGTTATATGTCGGTTGGGATAATTTTACAAAAGTTACTCTTAAATTTTACAAAGGTTCCTAACCGTTAAACAAGACATCAACCATTTACAAAATAAAATGACACTGGCCGAGAGAAAAAAAAAAACAAGAAGGAAGAATTATAACTCTTTGCATTTTCTTAAAATACAATTATTATTTATTGAATTTTAAATTTCAATATTACACTGAAATATATCAAACTCCACAAGAGTTTCCTCCTGGACCTCCATAATTAAAGTAGAAACCTAATCGATTAGGTTGTAAGAAAAATTTCTTACCAATTGTTAGCCCGTAACATTTGGGACTATCTAGAACCACTTCTGTAGGAACATAATTCATTTTATGCTGTTTATAGTTGGAATCCAAAACCTCGATGTTTGTGAAACCTGCTGATTTTTCAGGGCTATTAGCATTCGGAAATTGACCTTTACCCATGGGAGGGCTTGAACCAGAAGGTGAAGCCTGAACCGTACCACCAGCTCCAACCATATTTGCACCATTGTTTAAAAGGTTAAATAGCTCTTTTGGCCAATATCCAATGTCACCTGACCCTATTTCTGTAAGCCACCAGTTTCCTGTATTTTTGTCCTTTTCACACATAATTTAATAGAAAAAAATATTTGTTAATTAATAAGACTTGCGTAAAAGATGTGTCAAACAAATTATTTGAACAGGAGAGATTTACGGACTAGTTAACAGATCTAATTATTATATACATCAACTACTAATTTAATTGTATAAATTTCATGCTTCGTAAATCCTTCACTACTAAGTGGGATGAAAATGTAAAATAAATATATAAAGCTAAGAAAAACACCTGATGGATGGAGTAATGCAACCAGACAGTTTTGCCAGCTGGAAAATCAATGGGTTGAACAATGGGAATCGTCTGTGATACATGAACAAACCCTGAACATGCCGTATTGTAACATCCTTTTCCATCTTTACCCTATCAAAATCATATTTATAGTTACATGTTATTTGATCTAAATAGTCAACAATTATAGTATATTATCTACACAAATTGACAGAAAGCAAAAATATATATCACATGCACACCTTCCAAAATCCATATGTCCAAGTACGTCCATCACCAAACAAGCTTGGATTTACCTGTAAAAAATTTCAATATTATAGGACTATCCAGGGCATCAAATAGATTAAAAGAAAAGATAAAATAAAATGTAAACTTACCATCCAACCCGCTGAGATAAAATTGATCTCATTATTCGATCCACTGCCTATATATATTGGACTATACGAGGCTTGATCTTTTGCGATGTCTTGTTGTAATACATCAAACCAAGCTTCTACACCATGATATGGACCATTGTGTGACCTTACTCCAGCAATCTACCAAAAGTGAATGTTTATAGTGACCATTGTGTGACATGTGTGTATGTATATATATTAAAAATATGCATATAAGAAAATATGAGGTGTAGGTATTAGGAGGAAATTGAATGTGTTACATGTGTTCCAGGACTATCAGCTGATAGTGGATGGACAATATGTTTCTCGGCCAAAACTTGAGCGTTGGTGATGAATTCTTTTGTATTTCTCCATACAGGAATGGTTCCATCTGGACATGGTACTGTCTGTTTTTGTACTTGGTTTATGCCAATTTGACTTTTTGATTCAGTCCTTGAAACTGATGGTTTCATCTTTCAAAAGAAAGAAACATTCAAAAAGGTGAAGATATAGTCATGTTAAAATCACATTTCTTAAAACAAAAACAAAATCTATGCTGGAGACCAAATTTTAAAACCATGCACCTGGATTGTATGGTTTTTGAGCAAGGGATGATCAAGTCCTGATTGCATATTAATATCTATGCAATCATATGTTACGTTTTCACCTATCTGCAAATGAAAAAGATGCTGAAGTCAATACATGATATAAGAAAAACGATGTTGATTTAAATAAATATATCAAATAAGGAAACATGCGTGTCTAAACGTTTTTGAAAGCTGACCTTGAAGGATCTGAGAGGCTTGGTACTTTGATCGGAATGAGCTAAGACTCTCAAGGATAAAAGAGATAAGAGATTTATAACTAAAGCCATCCTAGTTTCTTTCGACATTTTTTGTTTTGTTGTGTCTTAAAAACTGAGAATGCTCTGTTATATATAAGATATATACACAGTCAAGGAATGAATAGCACGTTAACTATAATTACGTTTGATTTCTTTTGTTCCTTTTTGGTAATACATTTACTATACGTTTCTTTATTTACAACTTTTGAATATTTATCACAATCAATATTCCAAATTATAACCACTATAATCAAGCAATATCTAACTATATGATGCCTAATTGAGCGTGAATGACCAAAAAATCTAAACTTCCTAATTAGGTTATATTTTTGTTATATGACAATCGATTAATAGTAAAAATATAAATATTCTAAACTGAATCACGTCTAGCTACAATCAAGCAACATCTAAATGTCTACTTAAGCGTTACAAATCACCAATATAGATCCTTCCTAATTAAATTATGTTTCTGAGATATGGCAATCGATTATTCTTAAAAATATATATAACATGATCCAGTAGTGCCGGTATCTATAAAGGGGATGTTAGTAGGAGTTAGATTTATATAGAGTTTATTGATTGTAAAAGTTGAGAGATTTGTTAAATTTAGAAAGAGTTGTAGAGAATTTTATGTATTGTAAAAATCTATAAAAATAAATTGTTATAATGATTTTAAGAATCTAAAGGATATAATTAGTATTCTCAAAATCTTATTTAATGAGTTAAATTATTAAGAATACAACCCCAATAACACTAACTTTGATAGACTTATGGAATCATTAAAATCCAAACTTTTTTTGAATAACAAGAGATTTTGTATAAAATTATAAAATTCTCAGACCAATAACACTTGATTCTAATAAGAATGTAAGAATCTATAAACCAATAACACTAGATTTTAAGAATTTTAACAATCATTCAAAATCTAACTCCAACTAACACCCTCTAAGTAGTGTAAGTGCAACTATTGAATTTTGTTTCAAAATATCTATATATACGTAAAACAAATGTTATTATGTTTGAAACTTTATAATTAACGTAACTAAATATAAATGGAGAATGATAGTTTTATTTTGACCAGAAAGTGTATAAGATCTAAAAATTGCAATAAATGTGTTTAAATAAATAGTACTCAAAAAAACATTTATTGCTATAATTAGATAAAATAAAACCATTTTATGATCTTTTAGAAGAATTGCTAAATAAATAGTTTAGAAGAATTAAAAAAATAAAATGGTACCGATGTACGTACCTAGAAGCTAGAATAGTGAAGATAATAAACAATCACTACTACTCATGATTCCTGCAACAAGCCTTTGGGACAGTAACAGGGTTCGTGAGGCGTATACAGCAGACGATGCAGAGTATATACTTCGACTTAGACCTGCAGCTCAGCAACCTGATATAGATATTTGGGGACCAAGCAGAGATGGAGAATATACCACAAAAAGTGCTTACGAGTTTCTTTCCTCCGTTCAGGAACATGAAGCTCATCTCCCGGAACTTCCTCCTATCGAGAAGCAACTCTGGAAAAATATTTGGAAAGTAAAAGCCCCCACCAAAAAGAAAAACATTTCTTGTGAATGATTTCTTTACCCCGACACCTATTCTTACATTGCGAAGCATGGGCCTGCTTGGCTTCAGAACCATAGTGAAGCTGCCTCTGCTTAATAGATGGGTGCATGTCTTTCCGTTTCCCTCCGTTGATAGCTATGAACATAGCTCTGGGACAAGTCATGACTCATGTTTCCCCCCTTAGAAGGTCTCGACTTCTGATTCTATGCGCTACCTACTGGTATCTGCGCTTCTTGTTAATTTTTTTAATGTCTTTTCATAGTTTTCGGTTTTACTTGGAACCAATGTGAGATCTTTGTATCTCCAGAAAGTACCGGTCGTGACATAAAAAAGACCACACGCAATTTTGAAAAAATTGGCCACTTTTACAAATTTTGTAGATAATTTTTTTTTAAAAATAGCTGATTTAAGCAAATATTTTTTGTGGGCCGGAAGCTGATTCTTGTAATGCTTCCCCTCAGGACCGGTACTGCCAGAAACCCATGAATAAAGGTTATTTCAGTGTTAAAAAAAAAAAATCTTGGAACCATATGTAAAGATAATGATTATTAATAAAAGTTAGCCGACAAAAAAAAAAAGATAATTCAATATTATAGTGTACATATATTGTGAGGTTTTAGTTTGCACTTATAAAACTACGCATAAGCTGTCATATGTGTAGCGACTCATTTTTGAATTGTAGTCATTTGCTTAACACCATCAAATAAAATTAGGATGCTCGTCGTACGTTACATTTGTATTTTATTTGAATGACTGTTTACATTAAAAAGTATACTCAAGTATCTACAAACCATAAAAAGAGAACAAAGAGAGATCGGGGACCAGTTCTTTTTAGTCAAAAACACACGACGCCAAAATTAAAGTTCCTAAATGAGCTCCACAGTTTTTTCTATACACATTTCAATCACCATTGAATATAGGGAAAATTGTTTTTTTTGGCCAAAAAATGGTATCTATGTCTCATTAGGATAATTTATATTTTGTACCATTTTTTCTTTTAATATCCTTTCTTTTTTTCTAAAATAAATTAAATAAATAGTTTTACAAACCAAATTTTTTTTTAAAAAAAATAATAACTAGTGATGCAATACCTATATCAAGTTAGTGATATTTTTTTCCAGTTTTAAAAATGTTTAAATCATAATTTCATTTTCTGTTCTAGAAAAGGTAGAATTGACATTCTACAAAGTAGAAAATGAAATCCATTATTTTCATTAAATCTACTATGTTTTGAATACGTGATCTACGTAAATAATAGTACTCTAAAAATATTTAGAATACATGTTCCGCGCCTAACCTACAACTCTAAAATCAGTAGAAATCGAAATCTACACTTTACAAAAAATCTAAAACATGTAGAATTCGAAATCTACACATTACTATAAATCTAAAACTTGTAGAAACTCCGTTTCTACACATTGCTATAAATCTAAAAACTTATAGAAACCGATTTCTACAGATTTACTGAATTCTACGGATAAGAATAATCAGTTATGAAAATCTGGAAAAAATATATTTTGAAATATTTTTTTCCATATAATATTAAAAACGACTTTAAAAAAATATTTTGTTCACTGATTTTTTTTTTATATATTTTGTTTTGGGAAAAATGATTTTTACAAATATTCTGATATTTATCAATTGTTTTATTAATTGTAATTTCGAATTTATAATTAAAATTAAGGGTATTACTGTCATTATGAAAATATTTAGCCTAATGGGACATAAACTATACAAGATTAGTCTAATGGGACATAGATACCATTTTTTGGCCCAAAAAAACAATTTTCCCTTGAATATATAACAAGTCGACAATAGGTGCATTAGTTATAAAAATAACTAGATTTTGAACCGTACTTTGTATTTTGAAATTGCAGAATTAATTTTTTTTTATGAAAAGATAGATCTTTTTTTTTTAATATTATGAAATAAATGGTAAAAGATTTTTAGCTCGGACTTACTTCCTAGATTTGATTCGTCTTGGCCTCCTATATGCGCCATTTAGATACCAAAATGCGAAACCTCGTGGAATTAGTGTTTGGATTACACATACTTTGAAACCGACACATTTATCAAAAAAAAGATCATTTATTTTTCTCCATCTAAAAAGATTTTATTGATAAATCGAATACAAAATAAGTTATAGAATTATATACAAAGAAACTAAATACAAATTATTACATAAGCAGAAATATGCAACATATGCTAAAGATAAATTGTTTGTAGAAGTGAAGATTAACGTTGTTTTTTTTTGCGGTAAGCCTTACATTAGCTATGCTAATAGAACATTAAAAATTGACATTGCAATATTGAGATTAGAAGACTTCTCGATGTCATTAGTTGTTCAAGCGTTTTGTATGCCCCTATCCTTCTATGTTGTATTTGCTGCTTTGTAATAGCTGTTTGTTTAGTTTTGATGGCTTTGTTTTCATGTTGTATGAACACTTCCTCCATTCTTGGAGAATAAGAATCTATGAAATTAGAGTTTGTCCAAAAAAAAAAAATAGGATACAGAACATTACTATTAATATTTACACTTTACAGTAGCAGGTGTGGATGATATAATAACGTTGGCCCTGGAAAGAAGGTTAGGTTCTTTCTTAAACTCTTTCAAGTCATGGGTTGTAAGTTATAACTAGTGTGAATGTTCTTTGTTTGTTTGGCCTTTTTGCATTTTTTAACAGGTTCTGTTCTCTGACGTGAGTGCATATGAGGTTAGTTATGGTTTCGCTTTCTTCTTGACAGTAAAATGAGCTAGCCTTTCTCAGATTCCGACATCGGAACTAGATAAGATAGAAACAGAGCAAAACTTTGCATTTTTTTCTTTCTTAAAGAGAGTGTATATATATAGAAAAGCTATCTGCTTTTGATCTTCTTATGTAATAAAAAAAAAGCCGGAGCTAGCTTCTTAGTTATGTCGGAACGAATGAACAATCGAAGGATCTGTTTCAGAATTTTGTATTCTCTCTCTGTGGATTACTACAAATACTAACCGAGTGAAATTATAAGACAAAAGAAATTGAATTTAGAACATAGTATGCTCTGTTTTCTTGTCGGAACTTGGCACATCGAACAAAATTTAAACCCCCCAGAGAACAAAAAAAAAAAAAAGCATCAACACAGTCCATCTCTCTATCTCCCCAAACTCCACATTCATTTACATAAAAACCAGATCTAACACTTTCTCAGATTCCGACATCGGAACAAGACAAAGATAGAAAAACAGAACAGAGCAAAACTTTGCATGTTTTTTTCTTTTTCTTAAAGAGGGCTATATATATAAAAAAGCTATCTGCTTTTGATCTTCTTATGTAATTAAAAAAAAAACACGACTAAGCCACCACGAGAGTTCCCGTCCGTACGGTTTTACCGGCGGCGGAATCTTTAGCAGCTTCGGAAGATTTTTTACGGAGAGATCTAGCGGAAAGTCTCAACCTTTTCTCCTTGGCTTCATCCGACTCGATCTGTTCTTCTCTACACTCTTTGCTACAAAACGCCTTGTCTCCTCTGTTAAAAAAAAATTAAAGAAAAAAAAAATCTCCATATCAATAAAACCAATCACTTTTTAAAATCCAGATCCATGAATTTTGGATTTTGATATGATCGGATTAAGTTACCTGTACATGAAGATATCTGAGTTGATAGCAAGGTGTTTACGGCAGAGAGAGCAAGATTCCAGAAAGTGTGGCTCTTCTTGACTGCCGAAGAAGCTATTGTAATGCGACGCCATTGCTTAATACTAATCTTGAGAAAAAAAGACGAAAGCTTTGGAATTGAGGGAAGAGAATCGACTGCAGAAGCAGAGATTTGAGATTCAGCTCAGAGAGGAAGAAGAAGGAGGAGGAGGGGGAGGAGAAAGCTGATTGATTTGGTGTCAATTTATAAAGCGGAGCTCGGACTTTCTCCTCTTGACTTTAGCGAATCACCTGTGGTGCAGACCACTGTAGTTACTGTGGTCTGCGATACATCTTCACCGTTCTTTCTTTCCTTAGTCCAATCTCGAAAGATCTATACGTTAAAGTTCAATAATTCATTTAATTTAATCTTACAAAGGGAAATTTATCGATATTAAAATACAGTGAATCAAACTCTTTGTCTGCACCAGTTATATGTTTATTTTTTATTTAATTTATAGACATAACATTTTAAAAAAAAAATCTCCGGCACAGAAGTCTATACATTTTTGGGTGACGTTGAGCAATAGTGAACATATAAAACTAGTAGAATTTAATTTTTTGCGTTACAAATAATTTGGGTGGATCTCGTTGGTCGAGGGGAATCAAACAAGTCTTGCGTTTGTGAGATTCGTTGGCCATTACAATAACATGCATAACGCATGATTGATGGACTTTTCCATAAATATAAAATTAACACTGAGCGAAAGTTTCCAAAATTTATATTTTTATATTTAACTGATATTTTCTACTGAATGTTCTGTATCAATAAACTGTTCTCGTGTGTAGTTTCTGACCTCTTGTGATGCATCTCCCCTGGACAATGTTTCATTCCATGGGTAAATTTATAAATCACCTCTCATTTGTTTATTGCTTTGCTTGTTGTACTTTAGATACTCCCCATTAATTCCTTTTATGGACAGTGACATTTTTTTATTACAATGGTGTAGGTGAATAAAGATTTCATGAGACAACATATCTTGGTACACGTGCTAAGTTCCAGGTAACAAATCCGAATCTCTGGTTGAAAATCTGTGAAGTCTGGTACAATCTCAGTTCAGAATAAAAAGTTAAATCTAATAGTCAAAACGTTCTAGAAACATGTACTTTGAATTTAGATATGAAAGGCATGCATACGTTTTACACCTGTCCTGGTAATAAACGAGCAATAGTGTGACCGACCTTCATTGATTATACGTATAACTCTGATAGCCACACTCACATTCCTTGTTTATATTTTAGTTAATTGCATAACTATACGTGTCACGTACGTAAAATTCTACATAAAAATATCAGTACCGACTGGGAATTAATATGTTTTAATATGTTTTTGATTCATATAACAAAATCTTTCCACATTAAATTTTCAAATAACATTTGACATTTAAAATCAATGGTAGGTGAACAATACTAGTTGTAGTATTATATATTAATAACTAAAGATCACGTCAAGCACTCAACCTTTTCTGAGTAAGCAATGACTCACGATACAAACGGCAAACCAATAATAAACTTTAAAAACCTTTTTACGAATATATAAACAACCAAAGTGTAATAATACAAACAAAAGAGATAATCAGTGGTTTTGTGATCAATCATAAGAAAAGTCCAAAGAAGAAAGTGGCAAAGGACCACACAACTTGTCATCTGTCGATACAACAAGGCCTTCGAGTCGGGAGATGGGGTCCTCCCACTAGAGTTGGGAATATCAAACGAGGAGCTGACTAGACAAAGCGTTTTTAAAGGAACTGTTATTATCTGTGGGACCCACAAGCACCTCTTTTAGTATTTTTTTTTCTTTTACATACCCACCTGCCCTTGACACGTGTGGTGATTCTCACTCGTGCACCAGCTAAGCTGGATATTTTTGCTACGTGTCATTTAATCAAAGGTATTAAGGTTGCATGGAAATTAAATTCGATTGTTTTGGTTCTACGTTAAGATTGGATCTGCGAGAGTAGTTGGTTGCAGCCGTTGATTTGTTTATAGATAGTTTAATTTCAGATGGTCAACCAGCTATTTTTGGAGATGTATTGAATTATACTTTTTATCTCACATAAAACTTTGAATTTTGTGTGTGTTTAATTAATAAACTCTACAAAAAAACTCTAAAACTAAACTATAAGTTTTGAATTTTTACGTTATAACAAATAATCTCTACCAAACACGCTAAATTATTAAAAGATTTATTAAATTCTTTATTTGAAATATTTAATTATTTATAATAACAATAAATTTAAATTGCGTTTTAAAATTATAAGTAGAAAGCATGCGGTTTTCTGTTTGGATGGCATGTACACGAGAAAGCATCGCTTCACTTCACTGTCCCGCTTGCAATCGTTGCAGTGCAGAGTTTAGAAGATGATAAACACTACTTTTTGGTTTCTATAGGTATATGCAATATCTTCCCACATTGCACATAACCAATCGTTACATGTACTGATGATGATCTCTATAATCTCCTGCAGTTTCTTGCTATTCGCTCTCCCCACTCTTATATGAACCGCAGGAATACCTTATCAAGGTTCTGTTGCTGTTGTTGCACTCCATGGTAATGTGTCTTGGCTTTACAGCTCAATACGCAGACGAGAAGGCATTGAAGAGCAAGTTTAAGATTGGATGTTTTGAGAAAACCTATCTGATGGGCTTGGTTATAGTAGAGATAGTGTCTCAGTTCTTGCATCCGTATTTTCTAGGTGACAGATTTGCATTTATGCCTTTAATGTTGATCTCAGCATACTGTGCTGTGGGTATTATTTACTCTAGGATTTGGCAGCTTAGGAGGATGACATGACATAGATTCTTGTCCTAGTAAGTAGTAACTTGAGGTGAGGTGTTTTATTTAAACAACATAACACATGTAATCTGTTTTATTATTACCTCACATGAACTATGTTTAATCATATATACAATTAGTCTGACACACAATGTAATTTTCTTTATTGTTCTCATCATTATGAACTTGTGACTGTTTTGTTTCAGTCCAATTGAATTTTCCAATGGTAGATCTACTTTGATTTCTCTCAGTAATGGAAAGACGATAAGGTCTTATTACCTAGGCCCATTTTGAATAGTTGAAAAGCACTAACGGGCCGTATATTGGCCCAGTTAAAAAAACATAAGAATCAACGAGAAACCTCTAGGCTTCAGCCGAAGTAGTGACCGAGGAAGAAGAGCTGCTGCTTGTGCAAAGAAACCTTATCTACCAACCAATGGCTTCCACTTTCGTCTCTCTACCAAGTCCCTTCCTTGCTTTTCCGGTTAAAACCAATGCTCCTTCTCTAGCTACCCATAAGCTTCTCGGTACTGACATCTCTGAAACTTATAAAGTTTCAAGCTTTTGATGTTTTTTTTTCTTCCATCTGATGATTTGTTACTCTTACAGGAAGTCGAAGAGGCTGTCTGAGAGTCAAAGCGATTTCCACTCAATGGGAACCGACAAAGGTACTGTCTTTTCTCGTTTACTTTTGTCCAAAAGTGTATTCATTTCAATGTTTTTTTTTTTTTTTTTAATTTGGAGAATTGTTGATAATGATAATCGCAGGTTGTTCCTCAAGCAGACAGAGTTCTTGTTCGTCTTGAAGAGCTTGCTCAGGTCTATCTCTTATAGCTCCTTTTTATGCTCTCAGTAATGAGAAGAGACTTTAGTTGAATTACTTCTGTTATTGCAATTAGATCGCCAATAATCATAGATTATTCTGTTGATGTTGTTGATTATGCAGACAACCTCAGGTGGAGTGTTGTTGCCTAAAGCAGCTGTTAAGTTTGAGAGGTATCTAACCGGAGAGGTAAAGCTTTGCTACCTTTGTTATGTATTATATCATATATGATCTTTTTGAGTAATACTACCTTTAATGATATTATTAGGTTGTCTCTGTTGGTTCTGAGGTTGGACAACAAGTTGGCCCTGGAAAGAAGGTTAGGTTCTTTCTTAAACTCTTTCAAGTCATCAGTTATGACTCATCACCATCATTAGTCTAGTGTGAATGTTGTTTATTTGTTTGGCCTTTTGCCCTTTTTAACAGGTTCTGTTCTCTGACGTGAGTGCATACGAGGTTAGTTATGTTTCGCTTTCTTCTTGACAGTGAAATGAGCTTCTCTCTGTAGATGAATTTGAAACTGAATCATAGATAGGATTTTGGAAGTGTAACAAGTTTGAATTTCATTTGTTGTACAGGTGGATTTGGGGACCGGTGCTAGGCATTGCTTTTGTAAAGAGAGCGACTTGTTGGCTCTCGTGGAGTGAGTGAGTGACCTTGTCCGAGAGAAGATACACGTCTAAATGTTTCTTCAAGATTTTTAGTTGTTTCCTGTAATTTCCTCAGACAGCATATCTTGTTTTTCAGTTTAATATCATTTTGAAGACAATAAATCATATAAGTATTCAAGCAAAGATAATAAGGAAACTGAAACTGTTTAAAGAGCTGAAGAATGCTATCCCAAAACAGAAGTAAATAATCTCATAATACTAAACAAAAAGGAGAATCGCAGTTAGTGCCGAATGAAGATGGTTTGATGAGAGAGTAAAGAAGGTTTCAGGCACGTGCAAGGCCTGGATGTTATAAAGGGCTTAGGTATTTAAGGTTGGCCCAAGCCCATAGACAAAAACTAAGAGCCCTAGATGTTGGTGTTATATTGCTTAATCTGTACGTTACTCCAGAATTGATCGCAGCGAAAGGGTTTATGTGAAAGCTCATAGACGAGGAAGGGTTTACTGAATCTTATAGCCATAGACGAGGTAAGCCATAGCCATAGACAGTAAAACTTCAACGTGAATTTCAGTTGAATTTCTCTATACTATTATATGTATCTATCTATCTTTCAGGCCGTGACTTGTCTGTTGGTGCTTCGTATTCTATCTTTCAACTCTCAACCTTAAAGAGAATCTTTGGCAGTGTTGCTGAGTAACTCTTAACCGCTACTGCTGCTCCTAAGCAATCTGGGAAGCAGAGGCAGCAATGCTAGTGAGGAAGCAGCAAACATATACTCTTATAGATGATGAAGACCAAGTGGTTAAGGAGAAAAAAACTTCAGCTTCTGAATCAAGAAAGTCAGATAAGCGCAAGAGAAGGTTTAGAAAGCAAAGTGAGCAGTCAGATAACAGTGATCAAGATGACAGTAGAAACGTTAGAAGAAAGGTTTCTGAGGACGAGGATGATGGTTCTGAGGTATATATCTGATGATCCCCCTCCTTAGCCTTTTGCTTAAGAAACTAGGATTTTTTCTGTAGATAGGAGTGAATAATAACACCTGTGCTAATATATAGTTTACTTTCTTCTTGTACACTTGGCAACAGTCAGAAGAGGAAAGAGTGCGTGACCAAAAGGAGAGACAAGAACTCGAGCAGCATTTAAGAGATCTTGATACTGCACGCACACGAAAGGTATGCCCTCAAAATTGCATTCTTGTTCTTTTCTGTTCCGAATAGGTCATCTAGTAGTAGCTTAAGGAAAATGTATTAAGCAATAACATACACATTCATCTGAGGTTATATTATATCCCTGATAAAAATGAGAAACATGTAGTTAGCATGCCTCCCTTATCGATGTTCTCTCTAGATGTGAAAAGTCACTGACATGTTCTGTTCTTTTGTTTAATGATCAGCTAACGGAGCAAAAGTTGTCAAAGAAAGAGCAAGGTACACTGACTCTGTTATATAATTTGTGCATGAACTTTTAGCGTGATCTAGGCATAAGTCTTTTCAACTGACAGAGTCTCATGTTGCATTTTTTATTTTCTTTGTTTTCAAAACAGAGGAGGCTCTTCGAAGAGCGAACGCTTTGAAGAAGGATGATTTACACTCTTTAAGGTAATGAACCTTTTCTTCCTTTTTAGTTGCATAGCATAACCTGTATCTTGTATGTTTAATCCTGCCATTGTTAATTACCAATTCTTGACTCTATCAACCATTAGCGTGTAATAGCCATTAATGATCTCTTTGAAGGCTATTTCGTGCTGTCCCTATTATTGATATCATTTGTTGGTTGGTTGGTTCTAATGCAGGAAAGTCTCAAGACAAGAATACTTGAAGAAGAGGGAACATAAGAAACTGGAAGAACTAAGGTATACATAACATGTAAATGTTTGCACCTTTTTTGTTCTTATTATTGCTGATCTTCCTGTTAATTTGGTTTCTACTGTTTCCTCTTTTTCCATAGGGATGAGATAGAAGATGAGCAATATCTTTTCTCAGGTGAAAAGCTCACAGAAACAGAGCTTCGTGAGTTTAGGTAACTGCTAACATCTTTCTTGCATCAAGTGTTGTTGCCATTGCCAAAATCTATCTGATGCATTTGATGCATTCATGTTTCACAAGGTATGTTTGGTTTTGGTTAATTGAGCTTCGATTGATCTGCTTTTCTTTTATAGATACAAGAAAGAGCTTTATGATCTCGTGAAGAAGAGAACAGAAGATGAAGATAACGTAGAGGAGGTAATGCTTGCATCTTTCTGTACTCTTCTGTTTTATAAAATTCTATATATCTAAACTCATATTCTTCTTACTCCTACTTCTCGGAGTTCAGTATAGAATTCCAGATGCTTATGATGATCAAGAGGGGGGTGTTGATCAGGAGAAGAGATTTTCTGTTGCTGTGCAACGATACAAGTGAGTGTTGACAAAGAGCGCTTTTGCTAGATAGATCCCTTTGCACCAAACCCTTTTGAGCGTTCTTAATCATCTTTTTGTTTTTTAGGGACTTGGATTCAAGGGAGAAGATGGATCCCTTTGCAGATTGGGAGGACCATCAGATTGGTAATTCTGTTTTTAACTATATTTCAGTTGACCAGTCTTGTCTTAAGTGACACAATTCTCTCTTATGCTGATTTTTAAGTGTTATTTTCTATGCAGGAAAAGCAACACTAAAATTTGGCTCAAAAAACAAAACAGTCTCAGACGATTATCAGTAAGACCTGTTATATATTTGCTGTTTTATGCCTATGATCTGTGTATTCTAAGTGTTTGCTTTTTGCAGGTTTGTGTTTGAGGACCAGATAAATTTTATAAAGGAATCTGTGATGGCTGGTGAAAATGTATATTACCTATGAATATCTGTTAAACCTGATGAGACCTGGACTTGTAGCTGACTTTTTTTTTTTTTTTTGGCCATGCAGTATGAAGATGATATGCATCCTAAAGAAGTACAAGATGCGGCTGAGAAAACAGCTTTAGAAGAACTTCAGGTGCTAACTTTTTTTCTGTTTTTTTTTTCTTCCCATTGAATTAATTTCCGTAGCAAAAAAATAGAAACTTATCCTGACATGTTGTTGCATCTGTTTGTTTGTTTGTGATCCAGGAGGTCAGAAAAAGCCTGCCTATTTACGGGTATCGTGAGCAATTGCTTCAGGCCGTGGAAGAGCATCAGGTGATTCTAGCTTTGATTGTAAAATTGTACACTGTTTTTTTTTAAAAAAAAAATACTTTGTTTGTTATGGTTTCCTCTGCTACATGTAACTGAAGTTTGAAACCTTCTTTAAACCTCTTTAAATTAAATTGATCAGGTTCTTGTCATTGTGGGAGACACTGGCTCAGGAAAGACAACACAAATACCACAATATCTCCATGAAGCTGGTTACACAAAGCGCGGAAAGGTACAGATCTACTCCTTGCCCGGAATTGTAGTATATATAGTTACACACTCATAGTTCCTGTTGGTGTAAAAATTCGTTAATAAATTGGACTGTTAGTTCTTAGTTGACATTATGTTTCAGATTGGTTGTACACAGCCCCGAAGAGTTGCAGCTATGAGTGTTGCTGCCCGTGTGGCTCAAGAGATGGGGGTCAAACTTGGGCATGAGGTATGTTTGCTTTTTCCCCCATTTTGTAAGTTGATTGTTTACACTACTGCTTGAATCTAAAATGTGGTTGGGTGCTTGTCACAGGTTGGCTATTCCATTCGGTTTGAGGATTGTACTTCAGACAAAACTGTTGTGAAGTATATGACTGATGGAATGCTTTTGCGTGAGCTGCTCGGCGAACCAGATCTTGCCAGCTACAGGTAATGATGGGGCCATTCTTTCACATTTTGTAATTATTACTATTTGAAACAGATAAAAACGTTTTTTACTTACTGAGTGCAATACACCTACCTTTCAGTGTCGTTATTGTAGATGAGGCGCACGAAAGAACCTTGTCAACCGATATACTGTTTGGATTAGTTAAGGCAAGTGGATCCTTCTTCTTACTTGTGCAATCAGGGTTGAAAAAAAAAATTTCTTATTGGTTATTATTCCTTTTATTTGACAGGATATAGCGAGGTTTCGACCTGATTTGAAGTTGTTGATATCTAGTGCAACAATGGATGCAGAAAAGTTTTCTGATTATTTCGACACAGCACCGATTTTTAGTTTCCCAGGAAGAAGGTATCCTGTTGAAATAAACTACACTAGTGCACCTGAAGCTGATTACATGGACGCAGCAATTGTTACTGTCCTTACAATCCATGTGAGGGAGCCGCTTGGAGATATATTGGTCTTTTTAACCGGTCAAGAGGAGATTGAAACTGCAGAAGAGATGTTGAAGCAGAGGATAAGAGGTTTAGGTACAAAGATACGTGAGTTAATCATATGCCCGATTTACGCAAACCTTCCAAGCGAACTCCAAGCAAAGATATTTGAGCCGACTCCAGAAGGGGCACGGAAAGTAGTCCTAGCAACAAACATTGCTGAAACATCATTGACGATCGATGGTATAAAGTACGTTGTTGATCCTGGATTCAGCAAGATGAAATCGTATAACCCGAGAACGGGGATGGAGTCTCTGCTGATCACTCCCATATCCAAGGCTTCAGCGACTCAAAGAGCTGGTCGAGCTGGTAGAACAAGCGCAGGAAAGTGTTACCGTCTGTACACAGCGTTTAACTACAACAACGACTTGGAGGAGAACACGGTGCCAGAAGTGCAGAGGACGAATCTCGCAAGCGTGGTACTTGCTCTGAAGAGTCTTGGGATTCATGATCTGATCAACTTTGATTTCATGGACCCTCCACCTGTTGAAGCACTTGTGAAGGCTCTAGAGCTTCTCTTCGCTCTAGGTGCTCTGAATAAGCTGGGTGAACTGACCAAAGCTGGTAGAAGGATGGCAGAGTTTCCCCTTGATCCCATGCTGTCGAAGATGATTGTTGTTTCTGACAAGTACAGGTGCTCAGATGAGATGATATCGATTGCTGCTATGTTGTCGGTTGGAGGGTCTATCTTCTACCGTCCTAAGGACAAACAGGTTCACGCTGACAATGCGAGAATGAATTTTCACGCTGGAAATGTTGGTGACCACATTGCTTTGCTCAAGGTTTACAGCTCGTGGAAGGAAACAAACTACTCTACACAGTGGTGCTATGAGAACTACATTCAGGCACCGTGTTGTCTCTCTATGCTTATGATTGGATGTGAATCCGTTTTGACATATATGTTCAGGTACGGAGCATGAAAAGAGCCAGAGATATCCGTGATCAGTTGGAAGGACTTCTCGAGAGAGTGGAAATAGAAATCAGCTCAAACCTGAACGATTTGGATTCCGTTAGGAAGTCCATTGTAGCTGGTACTTTAGTTTTTGTTGATTTTGAAATTTATTATTGTATATACACCTCTCTCTCTGCTAATGATCTCTCCTTGATCAGGTTTTTTCCCGCACACTGCGAAGCTGCAGAAGAATGGATCATATCGAACTGTGAAGCATCCCCAGACGGTGCACATACATCCCAATTCAGGCTTGTCTCAGGTTAATTAATTCTCACCATTCTATATAGAATCTTGATTTGTTTGTTGGAATACTGATGAGTTGTATTCTCAATGCTTTATTGTAGGTGTTGCCTAGATGGGTTGTATATCATGAACTAGTGCTCACCTCCAAGGAATACATGCGACAGGTAATTATTTATTTATGTTTCATCATTGCTAAGTCTAATCATATAATTGCATCTTTGTTTTGAATTATTTGTTATAAATAATTAATATTCCAAAAATTGCAGGTAACGGAGTTGAAACCAGAGTGGTTGATTGAGTTAGCTCCACATTACTACCAGCTCAAGGACGTTGAAGATGGTAAAAAACCTTTTTTTATATTTCTCTATAGTTATTTGTAGAATCTTTCGATCTCTAACGAGAAAAAAACCATGTTAAATAAATATTTCAGATGCATCAAAGAAAATGCCCAAAGGAGCTGGTAAAGCTGCGATCTAACAAGTCAGACTGGAAACAGACGTATAGAAGAGCTCTCTTTACTACTAACATCAACTTACTTTCTTTTTTCTTTTTTCTTTTTGGTCATCGTTTGAGTTACACTTATGTCCACACTAACAACAAGATGAGGGTGTCTAAGACTCTAAGATAGCACACAAAAGTTATTTAAATCCACTAGAGAGCTCTCTTTACCATTTTCCCACTTTTGAGAAAGCAGAACAAAATGGCACTGAGAATGTGGCACTGAGAGAGAGAGTAAAGAAGGTTTTTGAATTTTAATAATCTGCGTCTAACTTGTTATATATTATAAATTATCCCCAATAGTTTCTGATTTGACCAAAATGACCCCCATTGGTTCTTCTTTCTTCGAATAAAAAAACATCAGCGACGGGGATCTCCGGCTTATATTGGGAAACTGCTTCCTCCCTCCCTCCGCGAGTATCTCACAGATCCGTGAGGCTAGTTTTGATCTCGAAAGGAAAAAATCAATGGCTCCGGTGTCGGCGCTGGCCAAGTATAAGCTGGTGTTTCTGGGAGATCAATCCGTCGGGAAGACGAGTATCATCACTCGATTCATGTACGACAAATTCGACAACACTTACCAGGTTCATCCAAAGTTTTCCTCCTCCGATCTTAGTGTAGGTTCGCTAGTTTGGTTGATATCGAGATCCGTTTTCTGATTCTCGCGTTCGATTCTGTGTGATCTGATTGATTTGTAGATCGTTGTTAATCAGTAGTAGGGATCATGTGTTTGATCTCCTTTTAGCTTCTCATGGCGTTGAGATCGCTCAGAAGATAGTAGAATCGCAATGGAATTGGATCTTGTTACCATTGCTTATCTAATCGAAATAAAGTATGTGATCTTGATTTGTAGATTGTTGTTAATGTATGGGAGGTAACGATCAGTAGTAAGGATCATGTGTGAGATGAGATCTCCTTTAGCTTCTCATTGTTCGTGATTTTGTTGTTGTGATTGCTCACTGTTGATTGTTTGTTGTTCATATTACTCGAGAATGTAGTCCTGAAGATCTCTATTGATATTATGGATATGGATATTATGGAAGTAGTTCTCTATTGATGAATGATAAAAGAAAACATGTGATCTTGTTTTGTAAATTGTGATCATTACGTTTAAGCACCTAATAGTGAGTACACCATGCTTGTTTATCATCATTATACCCAAATGTTCTTCATTTTTCTTAGTAGTTTATGTTTTTTTTTTTAATCTTTAGGCTACTATTGGTATTGATTTTCTATCCAAGACAATGTACCTTGAAGATCGAACTGTCAGACTGCAGTTGTGGTAAGATCTGGAATCTCTTTAAAAGAATAAACTAGCAGATGATTATTATCGTTGAGAGTTGATTCATATGACAGGGATACAGCTGGGCAAGAGAGGTTTAGGAGTCTTATTCCGAGCTATATCAGGGACTCTTCTGTTGCTGTTATTGTGTATGATGTTGCAAGTATGTGTACCTTCTCAAAACACATGCGTATTTTCCCATATTTGAGATGTTGGGGGAAATGTGTTTTGATTTCTTCCTTGTCTTGATCCATCCAGATTCTTGCATTGTGAAACTTGATTGTTATTTTTTTTCTTTTTCTGTTGACATATAGGCAGGCAATCGTTTCTAAACACTGCTAAGTGGATCGATGAGGTTAGGACAGAGCGTGGTAGTGATGTCATAGTTGTGCTCGTGGGAAACAAAACCGACCTTGTGGACAAAAGGTAATAATCCTCCACATTTTCCTTGTTAGATCTTCATGTCCAAATCACTATGTTTCTGAGATGAATAAGTGTTGTAACGTAGTACTAACCATTGTTAAACCACGTCTTACATTTTTGGTTGGATTGAGTATGTTCCCAACAAAATAATAAATGGAAAAATCATTTGGTGCTCTCAACTGCATATAATCAAAGGGATTTCACATTTTAATGGGGTTTACTGTTTGTTACTGCTGATGGGCCGTTCCTAAGAAATTGGCTGTTTTCTCAGGCAAGTGTCAATAGAGGAAGCAGAAGCCAAGGCTCGTGAGCTTAATGTAATGTTCATCGAAACCAGTGCCAAAGCGGGCTTCAACATAAAGGTAACAAAGGATCTTCTCTTCACTTATTTCTGAGTTTTCCTTGGCACACAAATAAGAAAACAAAAAAAAATTATTGCGGCTAAAATTTCTTTATAACACGAACTTTGTTAAAACCCATTTGACCAACCTACTATAGTAAAAGACTACATATACATCCTCTTCATTCACATACGGATCTATCTTTGATATACTCTCTCTACACTTATGTACCTTCTTACTTGTTTATTGCTAGGCTCTTTTCCGCAAGATAGCAGCAGCTTTGCCCGGAATGGAAACACTGTCTTCAACGAAGCAAGAAGATATGGTTGATGTGAATCTCAAGTCGTCAAATGCCAATGCATCTTCGGCTCAGCAGCAATCAGGAGGATGCTCTTGTTAAAAAGAAAAATTGGCAACAAACATTATAGAGAACAAAAGAACATACTCAGAAAAAGCCCTCGCATGATCTGATCCGCTATTATCTTCTTCTCTGTGTAAAATTTTTGCCTTCTTCTTCATCAGATTGTTTTAAAAGAGAGTCTCCTTGCTTTTAGTTTATGGTTTGTCCCTAACTCTAAACTGTTGTCGTCTTTGGAATTTTAAAGGCTATGTTTCACTACTTTTGTTAATACTGTGATTTTGTATGTCTCCGAAATTGAATTATAGAACTTTGAGCTATATGAAGTAAAGAGTAGACACTCTTCTCGTTCTTCCTTCCATGTGAAGAACTGATCAGAGAAGGACGCATAGACTAGTTTTTTGGTATGAGAAGCTAACTCGGAACAAAATTGATCGAGACAACTGAGAAGAAAAACGTATTATTGTTATAGTTTCGTTGAAGGTATTAGAAGTCCGTTTGCTATTATGGGAATGGAAACACTAGATTCATTTTCGAAATAAGACTAGTTTGGTATTTGCTAATATGTCATCAATTATGTTTATCTTTGCTGTTTCTGGTGTGGAAAACCATTAATGTTTCATTATTGTTTTATCATATTCTTCTAATATATTCCAAATCAGTTTCAATAAAACAGTGTTAAAAAAGATTAATTTTTTTCATTTTTACCCTATAAATAAATAGAAAACTAGGTTCGAACACTCGTAATCATTTAATATACAATGTGTTCTTTGTTCATTAGTCCACCGGAACTAAAGTTTTGCAGCTGACAAAGTTTATTGATAAACAAGCTTTCCCTTCTCTTTCAACATATGATTTAGGATCTCCAAGCATTGAATCTAAGCTGAGAAATCAAAAGGTGCTCCATTTTTCACATGACTTAAACCACATCAATTATTAGTTACCGAAGACAATCGTGAATTGACAAGCAATTGCTCTGATCATCAAACGTTTTATGCATTGATGTAAATTACATATGAGTTCATAAATACAATCTACAAAACGTTTATCAAAAGTCAGATCATGTTTTACGCTTTTATTACAGTCTAAGTAAGCTTGAGATAAGAGATTTTTAATTAGTTTATCAATTAGATTATCCATGTAAAATAAAACCAAGTAAAGCGTGTGGATTGGACTCTAAGTGAGCATGGTTACCAAAATCAGTTTTGTAAAACAAACATATCCGCCAAATTGCAGAGAAACTTCTCGGTTAGATTGCAATTTTTCAACTTTAAGATGAAGTTTTATGGAATGAGTAAGAAAGTTATATAAAAACAATGTAAAATGTATGGTATCGCTGCATATCTGAATTAAGAACATTGAGATGCCTATTTTTATTATATGATGGTTAATTTACAAAACTCTAAATGGCCAATCTGGTGTGGAAGAGGAAAGGCGGATGTCCAACGTCTTGTTGTATGTTGCCTTGACCAACGGCCCATCTATTATGGTCAAAGTTGTTGGGATTGTTCACACGCCACAACCCTGCCGTCTGTGGTGGGATGCGGTAGGGGTTAATCGGTGGTCCGAACAAATCAGCATTCTGGAACAGCGTAAACCACACGCTCCGCGGAAGCTACAACAATGTTGGCCACGTCGGGAGGCAAGTTACTGGGAGGGACGAACTGGTATGTCATTCTTCCTAAAGAGAGAGAGAACAGAGTTAGCAACCGGATCTAATTATCAAAGCAAACAGAAATTGCATATCAAGAATATCATTTCATATCAAGAATATCAATGTTATATAGTTCATCTCCGGTTGCACTTGTTATATATTATGATTGAATGATTTAGTGTGTAAAATTTGGTCATATCTATCATATTTTGTTACTCATTCAATTGCTTAGACGCTCATAAATCCTAAAGAAACTTTTCGTTGATGACAAACCAGTTCAGATAAAAATTGACGATAATCTTAATAGTAGACAATCAAAAGTCATGTTATTGCTTTTTATACGTTTAGATATGTTCTAATATGAGATTAATACATCGAACAAAGATTTATATTTCTTTGCCTCACCGATTTTACCTAAAAAGTACAGATTGTTGTAGTTATGATCGAAT
The DNA here is from genome assembly GCA_016432835.1 of Brassica nigra. Lineage (NCBI taxonomy): Eukaryota > Viridiplantae > Streptophyta > Magnoliopsida > Brassicales > Brassicaceae > Brassica > Brassica nigra. The sequence continues at coordinate 1,190,569 of CM028245.1, forward strand.
TTCAAATTTTTAATAACAAAGCGAGATTGATCATTGAATTAGAAAACTTCAAAATATGTAATATCTTAAAATTCTGACATGAACTAGTCTTTTAGTTCTATTCTTCTTCTAAAGATCCATCAAACAAAATGAAAAACATTTACCACTTTAATATACAATGAGACTTTCTTCCATTATAATAAAAGAATATATTCCACTTCTTTATCTGTTGCATAGTAAAGCCACCGTATCATATGAATCTTTGTGATATTTGTAGGTAATTTTGTATAGAAAGGTCAAATAATGAACAAATAAAGAAAAAAAAATCAACGGCGGTGATCAGCTCTACCTAACTCGGCCAGCTTCTTAGACCGGTTTGCGCAATAAGAAGCAGCCGTTGAAATGTGAGGCCTAACCGGAGATTTCATCTCACCGGTATATCCAAAAGAACAGTTTGGTTTAGCTCTCACTAACGGACTCAAGCACAAAGCCATCTTCGTCGCCGTCTTTTTTCTTCCCGGAGTCGACGTTCTTCTCGCTCTCCCCGGTGATTCCTCCACTGATTCTAGTTCGTTCGCAGGAGACATTCCTCTGCAGTATCTATGCCTAGGACGTTGTTGTTGTTGTTGTTGTTGTTGTTGATGATTGGATTCAGAGGCGATCAAGTCCTCGATGTAGCACGTAGTAGTGTTAGCCGTTTGCTTTTTCGATCGGGGGGAGAGAACCTTGGAGAACCATGAAGATGATGACGACGGCGAAAACGTTGAGGAATCTCGAGATGAGAACTCGTTAGATCTCGTCCTGAAGAAGGTAGAGAACCGGGATAAACCGGTCTGTTTCTTCTTAAACGAACGGTTGGTTTCAAAGACTTGTTCAGATGATGATGATGATCCTAAAGAGTCTTCTCGTCCTCCTCCTCCGGCGTCGGAGTTTCTAGCAGCAGCGTAAGGCAAAAACAGAGGAGGAGGACGATGATGGTGATGATCGTTATCTTCAGACGCGGCGGTTGAGGCGGCGAGAGAGAAGAGACGTTCACGGAGACAAGAAGCGCAGACGCCGATAGTGCTAGTGGAGTCAACTGTATGTCTCTTACACCTCATCGGAAATTTTTGAAAATAGACAAAAACTCTGGGACAAAGAGAGTCTTTCGATCTCTGAGAATTATAAGAAGACGAAGAACAAGAAATATATTATCTTCTTATGAAATACAGAGAAGAAAATCGCCGGAATAAATAGAAATTTCAGATTACGTTTTTAAGAAAATATAAAATACAATTTTATGTAATAAAGGCCTTGACACGTTTGCATTTGGTTAGGATAAATTGAACCATTGTCATTGTAACGATGATGATTATGCTTATGGTTAAAGATAAACTCATCCATATTTAATTAACGTCACTGTAGCTTTTTGTAGTGGGAAGATTAACTTTTTTTTTTTATAAAAACCACTGGGAAGATGAACGTTTCATAGTTATCATGATTCGTATTGTCGTTGACATTCGTTTCTTATCGTTGTCAAAACAAACATCACTTCATCACAAATGGGCTTATGTAATGATTAGTTCTTACTTAAAAAATTAACTAAACGTACTCTTAATTTGACTCACTAAAACCATATTAAATCGTATTATGAACAATGCATTGAAAATTCCATGGAAAACTATCAAATTGAAGTTTCCTTATATTCTGAATAACAACACGTTTTAAATCTGTACACATATGGTTATTATTATTAAGTGCCTTGTCTAAGTATGATATTCTTCAGTTCTATGTGCGTTGATATTTGAAATATTCATGTTACAATTTGGCCATATATTAATTATTCATAATATTAGTGAATTCAAAGATACGGTATGAATCAAATCCACATCTACATGGAAACATTAGAAAATGGTCTACTTTCCTTTGTACTATTTAAAAAAAAAAAACAAATCATCAAAATAAATACTTAGTGGTAACTACTAATAATCTCTTCCATGTATACATTTAATTAATTAAAAGGAAAGACAAGTGTGTGACGGCAACAAAACAAAAGATTGGAGGCTCGTGGATGGTGGAAGCCGACAAGTGTTAGGTGGTACGACAGGTCGTCGTTTTGTATAAACCCACACGCTTGTTCGTCCATTTCTTCTTGGGTTAGAGTTAGACCACGTGAAAGCCCTTCTATCTTGCTTCTTACTGGGCCATAGTGCTTTATTATTGGGCTTACGTTTCATTTGCTGTATTTTCTATTTTTGCTGCATTGCAAAATATTTTTATCCCACATTACATGGTTGGAGCTAGGTGAGGAGTAGGTGGGACAAGTGTCACATTAGTTTTATTGAAAATTGAAGATCTCAAATGGTTTAGTCTCCATGCCCCCGTACACTTTTGGTTGAAATATGGTGTGCCTATGTTGTAATACTTCCTAGAGCCGTCTCTTGAATAGTTTTAGTTATAAAAAAATATTGGAAAGATGTGTAAAAGGCTTAATATAAACATGTTTACTTATAAGGAATTAGTAATATTTGGAATTTTGAACAAGATAAGACTTGAATCTACTACCCAAATCCTAGAGTATTTGGTTTGACTAATTGGGAATTCAAAATATGATAACAGTCAATTCATAATTTGTTAATAGATTACGTAATAATGAATGATGAGATAAGCTTTCAGTTTTTTTTAAGACAAAAAATCATATAGTATATGGTAAAATATCAACAAATTAAGTATTTTTGACTCTTTGTAAAAACAATAAATAAAAGGTTTGACTCAATTTTCAAAGTTTTTATTACTTTTTATTAATTAGATTGGACTGGTTTGGTTAATCACATTGTAAACGCCCGCTCTCTGTTTCACCACTTGGGTCTCTCTCTCAAAGTCCATGCTCGTGGTGGCGTAATCTCTTCTTCTTCTTATCACGAATCATCGACATAAAAAGGGGAAGATGGCGACGATGGAGAGCTTGATCGGTTTGGTTAACAGAATACAAAGAGCATGCACTGCACTCGGCGATTATGGCGGCGGAAACAACGCTCTCTCTTCTCTCTGGGCAGCTCTTCCTTCTGTCGCCGTCGTCGGTGGCCAGGTTATCATCTCATCGGATGTATCTAATGTTTTTCTCGTACACCTTTGTCTTTGACGTTGTTTTATGTTATGAATGTAGAGTTCTGGGAAGTCTTCTGTCCTAGAGAGCATTGTCGGAAGGGACTTCCTTCCAAGAGGATCCGGTTTGTGATATTTAATCTAAACCACATTCGGTTTGATATAGTAAACCGATGGATAAGAGATAACTTGTTCCGCAGGTATTGTTACAAGGAGGCCTTTGGTGTTACAGTTACATAAGACTGAACGTGGAACAGATGAATACGCAGAGTTTCTCCACCTTACCAATAAGAGATTCACTAACTTCTGTATGTAACTGTATATGAACGAATGAACATGTGTTTGTGGTTGGCTTATCATATTAGTTAGTTTATTGAAAACTATTACATGTGGCACAGCTTTGGTTCGTAAGGAGATTCAGGTTGAGACTGATAGAATCACTGGGAAGAACAAACAGATTTCTCCAGTTCCTATTCACCTTAGTATCTTCTCTCCCAATGGTTGGTTTATTTATTTTATCGCAATTCCTATGAAGTGCATCAGTGCATGCTCTTGTTTTTGAGACATTTTTTTTTATCCATCTAACACTCTCATTTTTCTTGTTGTGTTTTTTTTTTTGTTTTGAAAAACAGTTGTGGATCTTACTCTCATTGACTTACCTGGTTTGACTAAAGTTGCTGTTGGTATGATTTTTATTTTGGCTCTGCTTCTTTTGTTTATGTAGTTACTTGTTAACATTGTGTGTGTTTTTTTGTTTTTTGTTTCCAGAAGGACAGCCAGAAAATATTGCTGAAGATATTGAGTCCATGGTTCGCTCATACGTTGCAAAGGTGAGTATTGCTAGTAGTTTTTACACTCTTCTTGGCTCAGTGATTCTGTTAAATTAATATACTCTAGTCACACTTCTTGTAGTTTGATAATTTTGATTATGTTAATGCTTTTTCTTCAACAGCCAAACTGTCTTATACTAGCAATATCTCCTGCCAACCAAGACATAGCCACATCAGATGCCATCAAGCTCGCTAAAGAAGTGGACCCAACAGGTATGTTTTGTTGTGTGTTATGTTTTTCTCTAAAAATATGATATATTTTTTTTCTGATTTATCTCATTGTCTTAGGTGATAGAACGTTTGGAGTTTTGACAAAGTTAGACTTGATGGACAAGGGAACTAATGCATTAGACGTAAGCGTCTCCCAACAAGTCTTTATCTTTCTATGTTTCTTGTGCATTACATACTTACATTGTAACTATGATTGTAACTTTGTGAATCTTTGCATGGAAAAGGTTATCGAAGGAAGATCATACAGGATGCAGTACCCTTGGGTTGGGATGGTGAACCGTTCACAAGCAGATATTAACAAGAATGTTGACATGATGGTTGCAAGGAGGAAAGAGCGAGAATATTTTGAAACTAGTCCTGACTATGGTCACTTAGCTAATAAAATGGGTTCAGAATATCTTGCAAAGATGCTCTCTAAGGTTCTTCCTCAATCGAAACCCTTCTACGAATTAATGAGCTTTTAGTTATGATGGTCTTTGCGTTTTTCTTCTTCTTCCAGCTCTTAGAATCTGTTATAAGGGCACGTATTCCAAACATCATAGCCTTGATAAACAGAAGCATCGAGGAATTCGAAAGAGAGCTAGACCAATTGGGTAGGCCTATCGCCATTGATGCTGGAGTGAGTACATATATTTCTATGAACATCGTCCCCCCTTGCTATAGATAGTTTATTTTTTGTGACAAATGCTAACACGTGTCGCTATCTCAGGCTAAACTATACAACATCTTGGGAATGTGTCGTGCATTTGAAAAGATATTTAAAGAGCATTTAGATGGCGGGTAACAACACCACTATTGGATCTCTTCTTGTTCTTGTAACGGTGGGTTTAACAACTCTAATTACTTAACTTTGATCGAATAATGAATCTTAGGCGTCCAGGAGGTGCACGTATATATGGAATCTTTGACTACCAACTTCCAGGAGCCATTAGAAAGCTTCCTTTTGATCGTCATCTTTCATTGGAAACTGTTAAGAGGATTGTCTCACAATCTGATGGCTATCAACCTCATTTGATAGCTCCAGAAATGGGTTATCGTCGTCTTATTGAAGGATCCCTGCATCTTTTTAAAGGTCCAGCTGAAGCTTCTGTGAATGCTGTACGTTCCTTCATAACCTCTATTTTACCAGTGTATCCAAAGTCGGTCTTGGACATAAACAAGTGAAATATTGGTTTATGGTCTCTAAATTTTTTAAATGATTTATGTAAAGACCGACTTCTGTTTTCTTATAAATAAAATATTTATTAAATTATATATAGTCTCTTAAATCTTAAGACCGCCTTTCAATATATGTATACTAATTTTACCCGTACATAAATATTTTATAATTACTTATTAATAAATGCCTTACTAAATTATTATAGCGGTAGATTATTATTTATTTTTTTCATTTGGAAATTCTTACGATTATAAATTTTAAAATTTCTTTCTAGACTATATTTATTATTAATAAATAAATCTTAGAAATCATTCAATATTCTCTTTTCAATTATATAAAATTAAGAATTTTACTTGGTTAATATTTATTTATATATTTAAAAATTATTTGTGAAATTTTGATAAAATATTCTTTCGAGTAATTCTTACTATCATTAATTTTAATCATTTATTTAATAAAGAAATTAATTTTTTTGGCTAATATATATATTTTACTCATTAAATGTATAAATGATATTAATCATTCTAATTTTTAAAGTGAAAATTTGAATGCGAAAAATTATTTCGCATATAATAGTATAGATAAATAGATATGGATATATATATATGTAGATATAAAACAAAACGTAACGATTTATGAGTGTAACAGGTTCACAGTGTCTTAAAAGAGCTTGTAAGAAAATCAATAGCAGAAACTGAGGTGAGTTTGGTTGTTTGCTTAGATAGTAAACGAAAAAGTGTTATTGATTCATGTTGGTAAACAATACAGGAGCTTAAGCGTTTTCCTTCACTACAAACTGAACTAGCTGCTGCGGCAAACTCATCTTTAGCGAAGTTCCGTGAAGAAAGCATGAAGTCGGTTCTTAGATTAGTTGACATGGAAGCTTCATATCTAACTGTCGATTTCTTTCGTAAGCTTCATGTAATGGACACACAAGGAAGCCAAACCACATCAGCAGTAGACCAGAACGGTGAAAGACAGTTCAGAAAGATAGCTTCAAATGTAGCTGGTTACATCAGAATGGTCGCAGAGACACTTGTTAACACCATTCCCAAGGCTGTTGTTCATTGCCAAGTCAGACAAGCGAAACTCGCTTTGCTCAATTACTTCTACACACAGATCAGTCAGAGTCAGGTATCTCTCTTACTCCGGTTAAGTATTCAGTTTGGTTTGGTTTGGTTAGAATTTGAGGATTGGTTCATGTCGGTTTGCAGGGGAAACATTTGGGGCAGTTGCTAGATGAGAACCCGGCATTGATGGAAAGGAGGCTACAATGTGCAAAGAGGCTGGAGCTATACAAGAAGGCTAGAGATGAGATTGACGCAGCGGCTTGGTTTGGATGATGAAGCTAAGTGTCCATGTGACAGTGTCGTCTGATTAATGGTTATAACTTTTGTTAAGATAATATACATAACCATCTAAAATTTATATACCAAAGTATCGACATGATTCGTTGCCTTGCCTCCGAAGTTATTTAGTCTGAGTTTTTCGTATTTTGAGCTTTTCAATGACTTGGGTCTAGAAGACTTTTGTCTGAGGTTTTTTTTGTGCGGGTTCGATTTTCATAACTGGTAAAATTTTAATCTAAATTTTTTTAGCTAAATGACTTTGCTTTAGACGATGACATCAAATTATATGTTTAATTAGCCGGTTAACTATGATCAACATACATTTAATCATAATTTAAAAAATTTGTATAGTTTTTTTTTTTGCCTATTTCATGATGAAACACTTTTTTTGCTAGAATAAAACCATAATGGAAAGAGAGATCTAGCTTTGCACACACGGAGCTATTTGGATAACACGATAGAAGCCACCTATAACGAATTACGCAATATGCTTTGGAGTCTTTCTGCTATTAGGAGTGATAGTTACTGGAGGGATATAGACAAAAATTACCTAGATATGATTCTGAGAATGCTCCTTCACAACTGTACTCTTGAAATTAATGGTCACAAACCATCTAATTTCTTATCTATATGTTTCTTTTTGTGGCAAGCACTTACCTGTTTTTTTTTAAAAAAAAAATTATAATGATTAGCTGGGCCCAAATTTTGACTAGACTTGGTCTGATTGTACTGGCTTGAGCTAGTCATATCTCATAACCTACCTCACTGAAAACGTTTTATGTGCAGAGAAAGACTGAAATAACCTATATTCAAAAAAAAAAAGACTGAAATATACTTTAGTTTGTTACTTTGTTCTGAAAGTTCAAAGTAGTCAGTAGGAAAATAGACTACGTTAAATGTGTTAGGGCAACCACATTAGTGAACCCCCTTTGGGGTTCATAACTTTTTAGTTTACTTTTCTAAAAAAAAATTATAATTAATGAACCAATCGTGGACCGCCACGTGTCGTGGGGCCCACGAAATAGTGATAAACCTGTATCGTCGCAGCGATACTCCACAACACGGTTTCACCATTTTTGGTGTTGGAAAACGTGTAATCCCCTATCTAAAACCTCTAATGTAAGTGCTCTTAGTATGTTTCTTATTTATATTTCTATTGAAGAGGGTTTGTTGCACCAGATTTTTATTATTAAATACTAGAAAACTAGCTTTGTGGTGAACCAAAAAAAAACTAGCTTTGTAAATTAGTATACTAATTAATCTAAGCTAACCTAAGCTTCACTAGATGAAAAAAAGAAGCAGCTAAGATTCTCTCTCTCTAGTAGTATAACCATCATTTAATAAAACATATGGATTCGACTATAATATAACCCATTTGATATATTTGATAAGTCAAATTCAATAAGCAATTGTTCCATCAAAATCTACGAATTTTATAGTACAATTTGGACTAAAACATTTTTAATCTAATATAATTTTATAGCGGAGTTAAGTTTTACTCCAACTCTTAAGATTGGTGTGAAAAAAATAAAAATTAGTTAAAATAATAAATTCATTACTTTGTGTTGGAGTAATCTTAGGGATGGATACTTTTACGTGCATGACAAAATACACAGCAGATTAGATCGTCGCCGTTAATTCAGTCCAAAGTTTTAAATCAAGACCGTCCATTTAATCAAAAAACCCTTATTTATATACATCTACACAAACATAGCTTCATTTTGTGCCAAAATCTTCATAACATTTTCTTGAGAAAACTTCAAAGTTTCTCAAGAATGTTTACTAAATCTGTGATTAGTTTCTGTGAGTTGATAGCTGAAACCGTCATTATCGTCTCCCTCTCCCTCTTCTCTCTCCGTCTCTTCCTTAGACTCGCTTCCTTCCTCGTGAGCCGTCCTTGGCGCCGCTACCGTACATTCACCATTCGCCACCGCCGGAGATGGGGCAAGAAAACGGTGGAACCGTACTGTTCCATTTGTCTCCAAGACGCGGCGGATGGAGAGAAAATGAGGCGGTTAACGGCGTGCGGCCACTGTTTCCACGCCGTTTGCATTGATCCATGGCTGGAGAAACAGTCCACGTGTCCTCAGTGCAGAGCTCAGATCCCACCGGTGCCGCCGGAGTATCCTCTGGTTGCGTTATTTGTCTCTCCCGGCGTGATCGAGTTGTTCACCAAGGAACCTTAGCTCTTTCGTTATCATTATATTTTATAATTAATTAAGAGGTAAACTGGTTTTAATACAGAAGTACGTGATTGCGTAATCAATAACTGACGTACTTTTGAACTTGTCCCACTCAGAAAAGAAAAGAAAAAAGTTTTTCGAATTTGGACCATATATTATCGGTTGCCGACAAAACTAAAATTGCATATGAAAGAAGAATTTAAAGTGCAGGAACAAACAAAAATATACAATTTTTTACAAAAGATTTGATTCCTATTTTCTAGGACTGTCTAAGTCTTTCGAATTCATTAGAATAAAAAACACAGTTAATTTGCAAGCGTATAACTCAACAATATATATATTGAGCTTACTTTAGTTTTAACATAAGAACTTAACCTTAACTCTAAGTTAAACTCCTTTCAAATTTGAACACCACATGCATAAAAACAACGGCACATTCAATCACACACTATGTCACGACGGACACTACAACAAACACACAATCAAAAGCTTTCTTTCTCCAAGGTCCTCACATGTAGGGAACATAAATGTATATTTCAAATTTCTCCAATCACATCTAAGGCAACTGTTTCCCTTCTTTTATGACAATTTTTTTCTATAAAAATTCAGTTTTAATTGCATAAACATCATTTTATGTTTAAACACATATTTTTTTTATATACTCAACTAATACTCGCACATTATAATAGTACATAAGTTCCTTTTTAACAAATTTATAGCTCAGTTTCACATATTACTTTTTATATTATTTCATGTACTATTTCACAAATTAACTTGTAAAGAAACATTTCAAACAACTGCATCTACAAAAAAAATTAAGTTTATATATTTGAAAAAAGTTATATTGTACAACCGCCAAGCGATTAAGAATGAATACAACTTGAAATTAGGCTCCAAATAATGTTTTTTTTCCAGAAAAAAAAAAGCTGCAAATAATGTTATTATGTGTCCGTGGAGAAGCATCTACATTTATGAAGAAAGTAATTTGATTTGTTATGGGTATCTAAAAACAAAATTTTGGAGAACCATCGTGTATAAATTTAAACGTTTCTCTGAATAATTATTACAATTTACATAATATCAATGCAATATCGTCATCTATTTTAGCATTTGATATCCCAAAATCCACCAAACTTCGTCACCCAATAAAGTTAGGAAATGACATTGTTAATTATATTAGTGCTCATTAATGTTTTCATTTACAGGTAAACACCTCTGATAATTTTGTTTTCTTTGCCACTTTACGATTTTCTTACCTACCAATTACCATTATCTAACCCACCATCGAATAAAGTTGGCAGATCTCCTACAAGTGGCTTTAGTCTTTCAAATAGTGGTTTAGCGAACAGTAAACATTTATATAAGATCAACGTGGCAATAATCTAATTAATAATGAGGGAATCTTTGTGCTTTCGTAACATATATAAATTGGAGAGTTTCTATATAGTTATACAGACTGATTATATAAATGCTTATAGTCTTGGATGTATGTTACTTTTTGGCATATTAACGTTAAAAGTCTGACAATTTTCGTTCAATCACTTTAACTTAGTAGTTTGGACTTATGAATTATATACAGCTCTATTGAGAACCTATTACTCTAGCTTCCGTTCAAGTGTCCATTTATCACACCCTTTAGCTTAAGCTGACTTCATATGTAATCTGTAGAGCAGGAGGAAAGGTGTCAGTATTACTAAAATACCTCGTCTTTTTTAATGAAAAAACTAGGTTTACTTTTGCCCCAAAAAAAAACTAGGTTTAATTTTTTTTTTTGGGGTGTGAAAATGTATAAACTTTTATTTATAAAAAAATACTGCTCTGGAAAATAAAAACCAAGAGCAAAGGAAAAGTCATTTGTTATGAAAATATATGATTCAGATTACTGACCCGTATTAATTAATATATAGTTGTTGATGACACAAAAGGGTTTTACGAAAATCTCTGTAGGCAGTTACGTTCATCGATGCATACATAAGTTGAGAATATTTTATTTTGTTTAGTTCTCGGTTGTGTTTTTGTTTTCTTTTTAGATTTGTAGATGGTACTTTGATTTTGGTTCCATTAGTTTGGAGATGAAACGTAGTTCTTAAATGTTTTTTGGTACATATCACAAGTTCACAACAACTTAATAATATTAGGATGAACTTCATAAATGCGAGTGCCAAACTGCCAGTGATGTATCAACATATGACAATAATGTTAATAACTTATCACGTGCCATACTTCCAAATTACAATTTGAAGCAGATGGAAAAGAAAATCAGGACATGACTCCATCTACATGCAACATTACAATACTACATTTTTATTAAGCATTTGAGAATTTTTACGTTAGGAATGCGTTTCTTTCTTTATTCCTGAAAAATATTAGGTATGTACGTACGTTTCCACACTCACAATTTTGCATCCGATAGCCAATCAATAATTAGTTGCAGATTACGCATCATCATTATTATATTGTATGCAATAGAATTCTTGCGCGTTAGTCAGTTAAATTCTTGCCATATTCTATTGCATACAATATATTCTATTTTTATCGATGAGATGTGCCCATGTGTCTTTTTTTCCTAATGATGTAAAGTATTATTTATATAGATTTTAATTTTTAAATATAATTAAATAATTATATATAGAGGGTTATAAATATGAATATATTTGTCTTTTTACAATTGCAATTTTAGAAAATTTTCCACTTATGTTATTTTTGGATAAAAAATTATTTAACTGATATTTAAAGATATTTTTTAAAAAGAGGTAATAAGATTTTCTATATAGAATATGACATATTAGAGTATATGCTTTATCGACAATTTATTTTTATGAATTGTACTGATATCAAATAAGATTAAACCGACACATACTCCCTCCGTTTCTAAATATAAGATATTTTGGACAAAACACATATATTAAGATAAAATTAATTTTTGTCTAGAAAGTAGAGTTAAAACAATAAATAAATGATATTTAACCAATTATAAAATAGATGATTAAATATGATTGGTCACACAGTTTTTAATAAAGTAAAATTTGCCTAGAAAACTAAAAACATCTTATATATTGGAACATCAAAGTTTTTTAAAACATCCTACATTTAGGAACGGAGGGAGTATGAGATAACTAAATAGGTTTATGTGACTAGTGGTCTTTAATTACGTGGACGTTTTAACCATTAGTATTTATGAATATTTTCGATTATTAGGTGATTACGTGCTTTAATCACTTTGGTAAACGAATACTTTCTAATTTCGTTTTAAACACCCACACTCAAAAAAGTTTTAAGCACCAAAAAAGTTATGCATTTTCAGAAATCCATTACTATCAAGAGAGGCTGAGTCGATTCTTTACCACTCTTGCATCAGACAATCAATCTCCAATGTCGAAAATGGCTTGATATCTCCCTTATCTATCCAAAAATATATAGTTAAGACTCATTGTCTCCCCTAAGAAATCTCATTCTGAAGCAATGTGTTTCTTTTTCCTACTTACAGATAAATCATCATGAACACGACGCCATATGATTTCCCCAAAAATATATTACAAACTGATGTTTTTCGGTTTTATTATGAATATTTTGGACTTCATGTTTCATGTTTGTATCTAAATATTATATCTATGTATGAAAAAAACTTTTCTCATTCCATATTTTTGTTGATATTTTTATTTTTTTCCATATTAAATCAACTTGGTTGTCTTCTTCATTTCGACTTATTTTTGATGATGACGTTTTCGATTTTATGGAGTTTGTAGATAGATTTCTAAAATTTGACAAAAAATAGATGAATAGATTCAAGTTAATTTATTATCTTTTTTTTTTTTGAGCAAACTAAACTTTAAATTAGAAATTAAGATCATTCTACACGGTGATAACAGAAATAGAAGAGAGAGCTGCTTTCGCAATCAAGTCAGCCTCAACATTTGCTAAACGAGGAACATAGATAAAAGAGATGGAAGAAAAAGAGCACGCCAACAATCTGATATCGTGGAGTACTCCTTTCAGCACCACATCCTGTCCATGGGTCTTTAAAAGCTTGATAAGATTCTTCGAGTCAGAGCAAACCCGAAGGCTGCTAACATGTGAAGATAGAGCAGCGGTAATAACCGCCTTAACCGCCAAAGCTTCGGCCACTAGAGCTGAAGGAACAAAGCGCCGGTGAGAAGATGAACTTTCGACTTTGGCATTGTCCGCATCACGGAGTACCCAGCCAATTCCACAGTTTCCTGTCGTTGCGTCCCAAGCTGCATCTGAAAAAGAAGTCCAAGTATAAGAGTTAACAGGCATTACCAGCGAGGGGGATGAAGTCGACGATGAAAAGACCACACACTGTGGTATAGAGGGTTTTTCGACATAGGTCTGAGCAACCCTCCAAGCTCGTGCATCCTGCAGAACCTTAAGCACTGTCTCCTGCTCCGAGAACCTTTTGTCCTCGAATAAGAGCTTGTTCCTGTTTGTCCATAGGACCCATAGAACCCAGGGATACAGAGGCGTACTTCCCACACCAGTGGGAGGAAGCGATATCATTTTCCTACAATGATGCAGGAGGGAAGCCATCGTATCGATATCATCTATCGACGGTTTGAATAAGCTCGGGATCAGGTCCCAAACTCTGGAAGCAAAGGGGCATTTGAGGAGAACATGAATCTCCGTTTCGAGGGCTCCACAACGTTTGCAGCACGGGTTACCGGCCAGTCCTCTGCTCTGTAAAACAGAGCCAACAGCAAGGGCGCTGGAGTTAGTCTTCCACATGAAATGCTGGATTTTAGGGGAGGTATCCACTTGCCAAATACACTTCTTCCATTTAAAGGAATAGTCTTCTGGTGTTCCGTTACAAAGTTTTGCAACTGCATAGCCAGATTTGGTAGTATACTCCCCCGAGGAATTTGGCAACCACACTCTCTCGTCCGGTGCTAACAGAGCACTTGGAATGAGCTTCCGAATACTGTCCTCATACTGAGGTAAAATCTCTCTAATAGTCTCTAGATTCCATTCATCAGTCCCTGGGTGTAAGAGCTTACAAACCTTCCAGTCTTGGGTTTCGACGGACGGGGGCCCAATGGGGATAAGCGGTTCACTTGTAGATAACCAGGGGTCTGACCAGATACTAATGTCTGTTCCTGACCCCACCGCCCATCCAAGTCCTTTTAACAGCAGGTCCCTCCCAATAAGGATCCCACGCCAACCATGAGAGGCACTTGTCGGAGGCAGAACCGAAAGGAAAGACGAGAAACAGCAGTACTTTCCAAAAAGAATTCTCGCTAACAATGATGATGGGTTCTTCAACAACCTCCAAGAGAGTTTAGCAAGCATTGCATCGTTGAATTGGACGACCTCACGGAAGCCTAACCCTCCTGCACCCTTTGGTTTGGAGAGATTTTGCCACGAGACCCAACACATTTTCCTAATCTCCGGGGAAATATCCCACCAAAACCTCGTGAGAACCGATTGGATCTGTTTGCACAAGGATAAGGGTAACTTGAAGCAAGACATGGAGTAGGTGGGCATAGCGGCCAAGACAGATTTCAGTAAAATCAGCTTTCCCGCACCGGACAGGAATCTGGAGGTCCAGCTATGCGATCGTTGCCGTATTCGGTCCACTAGAGAGGCAAAAATATCTCTCTTTTTCCGTCCAAAATGTTCCGGTAAGCCGAGATATTTGCCAATACCACCTTCATTGAGGATCTGAAACTGCTCTCGGACTCGTCGTTTTGCATCACCCGGAGTCTTGGAAGAGAAGGTGATTGCTGATTTCTCCAAGTTTATATACTGCCCCGACGCTTCCTCATACTTTTTCAGGATTGCAGCCAGCGCCGCACAGCTCCGGTGGTCTGTTCTACTAAAGAACATAGTGTCATCAGCAAAGAGTAAATGGTTCACAGCTGGGCTGTTTCGAGCAACTTTCACTCCAACAACCTCTCCCTGCTGTTGCGCCTTCTTACATAGACCGGATAAGACCTCGGTACACAAGATGAAGAGGTACGGAGATAAGGGATCGCCTTGCCGGATTCCTCTTGACGGGACGACCTTTCCTTGAGCTGCGCCATTGACCAGGTACGAGTAGGATACCGAGGATACACAGGTCATGATCCATGAGATCCATTGCTCATGGAAACCAAACCGAGCTAAGACGTTTTCCAAGAATCCCCATTCGATGCGATCATAAGCCTTGCTCATGTCGGTTTTAATGGCCATACTGCACCGGACCTTTGCTTCTGAATGTTGAAGGTAGTGGAGGATCTCGTGAGTAATAAGCACGTTATCGGTAATTGCTCTTCCCTTAACAAAGGCTGATTGATGCTCCGAGATCAGTGAAGGTAAGAGTGGCTGCAATCTTCGGGTCAGTAGCTTGGCGATAATCTTATAGTGAGTGTTGCAGAGAGCGATCGGCCGATAGTCAGCCACCTTTCTTGGGCTTGTAATCTTCGGTATCAAGCGTATATGGGTTTCATTCTGCCTCGGATCCAGAGAGCTAGACACGAAAAACGCTTGTATGTCCCGAGCTACATCCTCGCCGATGATATCCCAATAAGTTTGGTAAAAGCTTGCGGAAAAGCCATCCGGCCCCGGCGCTTTCTCTGGATGAATTGAGAAGAGGGCATCTCTGATCTCCCCCATACTCGGCATGGCAACTAATGTCCCATTCATCTCGTCAGTAACTAGGGGACTAATCCCTTCCTGAACCACACGAGATGAATCCGACATTTGTGCTGAGAATATCCGAGAGTAGTAGTCAGTAATACACTGAACAATCTCCACTTCCTTGAAGACTGACTTGCCCTCTAAATCTTCGATCACCGAAAACTTATTAACCGCACGTCTACCACGAGTGGAGGCATGGAAAAAACTCGTATTCCGGTCGCCACTATGTAACCAAAGGATTCTGCTCCTTTGTCGCCAATACAGTTCCTCCTCTTTATAAGCTGATTCCAGGGTTGCCTTAAGAGATTCAATGAGGGTAGAATCAGGCGACGGGCTAGAGAGAGCCTCTTCCAACTCCTGTTGAGCTGTTTGGATGCCCAGATTGCTGTTGATGTTCTGTTCTCTCGTCCACTTGATGATACTGTGCCTGATGTTCCCAATTCTGGTTAGCACCGACTCGAGCGGATCCTGCTTCCATTGCGTCTCTACCAGTTCCCTAACTTCTGGTTTATTCTTCAGTCTCCGATCAAACCTGAACAATCCTTTCTTTTTGCGCAAGGATACGTCGAAATGAATAACGACTGGGCGATGATCTGAGCCCTCAAAACGCAAGTACTCACATCGTCCCGTCGGGAAGCGCTCAAACCATGAGCAGTTAGCCATGGCTCTGTCCAGTCGAGACTGGATGAAATAGTTATATCTCGTCCCCCGCCAAGATAAATGATTTCCGGAGTGTTGGAGGTCCCATAAGCCCATTTGGGATACAAAGCTTCTAAAGGAAAGAAAGGATCCTTCCCATCGGGTAGGGCCACCCACTTTCTCGGAATTATCGAGAAGATCATTAAAATCTCCCGTGAGAAGCCAAGCCTCCTCCCTATCTGCCCCTAACTCCGTTAATTTGCTCCAAAAAGCCGGTCGGTCAGAAGGATTAGGGACTCCATAGATAAAGGAAACAAAGCTGAAAGACCCAAGAGCTTCTATCCGAGTATCGATAACATTAGGAGAAGAGTATAGTATATCCACCTGAATATCATCCCGCCAAGATAAAGACAATCCGCCCGCAAGACCAACTGGGGGAACAGTAAAGTGGTTCGTCAGGTCTGAGTTCTTGAAGAGTTTGAAGAGGGCTTCATCTTGGTTTTTCGTTTCCATAAGAAACAGTACTGCTGGGGAGATTCTCTTTCGGAATTCCCCAATTCGCTGGACCGTCAAGGTGTTCCCGATGCCTTGACAGTTCCAGCTCACACACGCTAAGGAAGAGACTCTTTGGGAGGACGAAAATCCTTCCCCTTACGCACCATTGGCGGTATGATCTTTGTCAAAGGCATTAGCTTCTGTTTCTTACGACCCTGTGCCTTTCCACCAGTAGCGGCGGATGTTCTTCCTCCAGCAGCAATAGCATCCATCATCAGCTTCCTCCGAGGCGATGGGTGGGACTTGGATACCCGTCTTCTCTTCATATTGACTCCTTGAGATGGACTGCCTTGAGAACCTCTTCTGATCTGCGAGCTTCCTGCTACTCGCTTTCCAGCAGCCTTGGACGACAAGGCTTGTTGTAACTGTAAATCAAAAGCACTATCCTCCTCATTCTCCTCGCTCTCTGTTCCAAGGGGTCCAAGTCGCAATGACACGTGAACTCTGTCTTCACTAAGGGACCTTATAGGTGACCTTTCGCACGGACCTAATCTTCCAGTTTCAAAGATGTTGGAACTCGACGGGCGAGTAATTGCATTTGTAGCCATCGGTAGGGGAGAGATCCGTTGCATGAGCGACTCTAGCCTGAAACACCGGAGATTCAGAAGGAGTCCTTTCACTTCTCGAGGTCCTCAGAGTATTAACCGAGAGCCGATCTCTTGCTGGGACTCTCTCTTCACTAGACACATTCCCTGAGGCGTTTCCTGAACGTGGATCTGAAAGACGAGAAGCCAGACTAGCTCTTCTCTGATCCGAGGGAGTAATAGCAACTGGTGATGGCTGTTTTAAAGGAGTGCTCTCAACAACAGGACTCGCCTGTAATCCCTGAGGCAAAGCAGTGCTCCTATATTCCTTATCGTGAGTGGGCATCATCACACGGGAGGAGGAAATCCGTTCCTGTGAATCATACTGAGGCAGGGATTTTCGTGGAGATGGATTACGGTGCGAGAAGTTCCTATCATCATAACGTCTTTTGTTTTCTTCAAAACCAGAGGTCCTGTCTGATTCATATCGTGAGGGGTAGCCACGAGAGGACAAGTCAGACTGGTGATGCATGTTCCTTGCGGTTGTCCAGCGATCTTCTTTGTGCTTGGAAATGTTCTGTTGACGCGAGTATCTACGCTCATTTTGTCGGCGCCTTGATTCTTCAATTCTCTCAAGCGCATTCTGTTGGGAAATGCCAAGATTATCTCTAGTTCCAAGTTGGGAGCGAGCAAAAGGGCATCGGCGTTTTTCATTGTCTTCATGATCAAGTGCCTTGCAACAGAAGCAATGCTTCCCAATCCTCTCATACTCCAGTTCTATCTCAACGACATCCCGGGATGAGAGCTGGAGATCCATCTTCATAATGAGCGGTTTTAAGCCATTCACTTGGACACGAAGACGTGCTTTATCAACCTCCCGAGCATCGATGGGACCAAGCATGGATCCAATGGCTTCAATAGTTTCATCCGTCCAGTAGTGGAGAGGGATACCATGGACATTAATCCAAAAAGGTATAAGAGAGGGAAAAGTGTCCGATACAATCGGTTCCCATCTTTGTAGAATGAGCATCCAATTCTTAAAGTGGAATGGTGCTTTAGACAGGATAGTCTGAAGATCCTTCTCAGATTCGAACCCAAATTGGAACAAGGAAGGGCCGAGATCTCTTCCTGATATCTTTCCAGCAACATGCCATTGTTGTAAAAAGAAATCAACCACTGCTCTTGTTTTCTGAATGCCTGGGTTGGTAACCCTTCCGATAAGGGTAAGCTTGTTGCGCTCAATAAGCTCCGATACGTTCGTATGTGGGACCTTGACCAGAGGCTTCCGTAGAGGGAAACTCTCTTCTCTTCCTTTTCCTTTCTCCATTCGTGAGAACCGGTGAGCCATGGCAGAGTGACGACAGCTCGAAGAAGGAAGTACACTAGCGGGGACTACAACCTGTAGTAGTGAGACGAAAGGGTGTGACAGAGAAGACTACAACTTGTAGTAAGGTAACCTGAGTAGCAGAGAGGGAGACTACACGACTGTAATAAGGAGGAAACCAAAACAGAGCCTCCGTAGAAACCAAGAACTGTTTTCAACCGAAGGTACCGAGGTCAACAGTACGCACTCCATACGATATGCCTTCAGCTGCAGCGGACTCTTCCGGTAAGGATGACCGGAAAAGGCGGTCCCTCCGACGAGGTCGGGGGAAGAACCCGTCGGTAAATAACCAGAGAAGGCTTTTGACTGAAGGATATTACTGAAAACGGTAGTAGATTTGAAACTGGTAGAATAAAGTTGGTGAAAAGTAACCAGAAGAAGAAGGTCAACTTCGGGATGCAAGACAGTAACCAGCAGGTAAAGAAATACTAGGTAACTGTGCCTGAGAGAAAACGCCTTCAGACACAACCAGTTATTGATTTTTTCAAGTTAATTTATTATCATGATCATCTTTAACCCGTAATAGTTTTTGGAGTCTTGGATGGAACTTTGTTTAGGCGTAGAGTTTGCTATCTTGATTTTCTGTTTAAGTAGGATGCTAGCGACCAGTTTGTAACTTTGTATACCTCATTCAATATATTCATGTAATGTAACAGTGCATCTCTAGCAAAGCGCACTCGCGGCTCTCAGATGGGCCAGTGACGATCTCATTAAAGCCTATCCATAGCCCAATGTCCTTTAATGCTGCTGGATGAGATCCGAGGATATGACCTTTCTTTCGGACAAGAGAGAGCCATATGACTGGACTTAAAAGTGAGAAAAGGCAAGGAAAATAGAAAATGTAATCTTACAAGTTGGTTCCTCTAATCATTCACACACACACGTCTAACATTTACAAGCGCAAAAAAAAAAGTTGTACATTATCAGAAATCCATTACTATCGAGAGAGGCTGAGTCGATTCTTCACCATTGTTGCATCAGTCAATCAATCCCCAAAGTCGAAAATGGCTCAATGTCTCCCTGATGATACATCCAAAAAGTTATAGTTAAGACTCAATGTCTCCCCTGAGAAATCTCATTTTGAAGCACAATGTGTTTTTTTTTTTGTGTGTGTTGTTTTACTTACAGAGCAGTCATCATGAACACGCCATATGGTCTCCGCAAGAAGGTTTGCTACTGACAGAACTGTGAGCTGAGGAAAGTAGTTCTGCTCCGACAGTGGAATCGTGTTGGTTATGATCACCTCTTGAAACAGACCGCTCGATAGTCTACTGATTGCAGGAGGGCTGTTTCCATATACCAAGCATCACTATATAAGCTTTTCTCTCTCTTTATACTTCCAACACTTGGGTAAATATTTCACATGGACTTACCTAAAAACGGCGTGAGTGGTACATGCGTACACTTCTCTTGCTCCTTCTTGGTGTAACAGAGCTGCACCTTTGCTTATGGTTCCTAATTTGATACAACAACCAAGTGTCTAAGCATAATGGAAATTGTTTATGGATTGATCTAAACGCAGTTAGAGACTTGCGTAACTCACCGGCTGTGTCAATCATGTCATCCACCATTATGGCTACTTTCCCTTTGACATCCCCAATTAAGTTCATCACCTACACGAAATGGATTGTTACATGTCAAAGCCAGCCTCGGTTGAAATGTATTTGCCCAATCTGTTTCTACCTCTGCAACATTGTGCCCATGACGTCTTTTGTCAACTATGGCTAAAGGAGCATCAGATAGCTTCTTAGCAAATGCGCGAGCTCTTGCGACTCCACCAACATCAGGCGAGACAACCACCAAATCATCAGAGGATATGCCTTTGCTTGCTAGGTAATCGAGTATCACAGGCTGCTCATAAATATTAACCCCAAAAAAGGAATCACAAGAAAATTAATTTTCACAAAAAGTAATCAGTGCTTTAAGGGAAGACTTCTTTACCTGGCCATAAACATGGTCAACAGGAATATCAAAGTAACCCATAGACTGTCCAGAGTGAAGGTCACATGCAAGAACACGGTCTGCACCAGACTCTGTTATCAGATTAGCGACGAGCTTGGCAGCAATAGATTCACGTCCCTGAGTCTGTAAGAATATGCAGAACAGAAGGGTGATATGAAAAACTCTGTTAGCCATCAACTAGAAACTAATTGGAGCCACAGGAATGAGACAACAGACAAACTCAAATCAGCTTCATGCAGAGAACTAAGCTACCAATTTGGTTACTTTCCGAAACAGGCCAGAATGCCTATAGATCCCAAAGGCAGATTCTAATAGTTTCAACAAAGAAAGGAGGACTTGCCTTTCTATCAGCTCGAGCATAGCCAAAGTAAGGAATCACAGCCGTGATGGTTTTGGCAGATGCTCTACGACAAGCGTCAATCATAACGAGCAATTCCATAAGGTTTTCATTAGCAGGTGGACATGTAGGCTGTACAAGAAACACATCGCATCCCCTAACACTCTCTTGAAGCTGAACGTAGATCTCCCCATCAGCAAACCGTTTAATCTTGATTTTCCCTAGCTCCAGACCCAAATAGCATGAAATCTCCTGTACAAAACATTCAATGAGCAATCTCCAAGATCCGTGAAGTTACAAGATAATCAGTTTCTTCCTAATCACAGCTATTCAAGTTGAATCTTCTAATTCTTGCAATTTAAAATCTCCAGTTGAAATCGCCAAGATCCATGAATTGACAAGATAATCAGTTTCTTCCTAATCGTTTACAAAGCAATTTGAACAAATCTCCAGCTTCAAAAAACTATGACAAATAGAAACCAGTTTCTTCCAATGAGCAATCACCAAGATCTCATAATCAGTTTCTTCCTAACCACAGCTATTCAAGTTGAATCTGCTAATTCTTGCAATTGAAAATCTCCTGTAGAAATCGCCAAGATAATCAGTTTCTTTCTAATCGCAATTAAACAAATCTCCAGCTTCATTCAACTATCCTAGTAGCAACCAGTTTCTTCCTAATCACAGCAATTCAAACTCAGATTAAGCAAAAGGAACCTGAGCCAAAGAAGGATTAGCAGTGCCGGAGAAGATACGGAGCCGCGTAGTGTTCTTGTTAATCGCATCTTCCAATCGCGTCCTCGAAAGAAGAGCACTCTCGGGAACGGTGTCGCCTGTGAGCAGATACAAGTCGTCGGAGTTCGCGCCGTACGAATCCACCGCCTTACACCTCTGTTTCCCCTCCCGCACAGATCAATCGCGGAAACAAGATTCTCATCAGATGCGACCGGAAAGACTGTACAACTACTTAGAGAGAGAGAGAGAGTGAGAGACTTACAAGAGGAAATCGAACCGAAGTAGGACGACGATGAATCAGAGGAGAAGATCGCCGGAGATCCGCCGCCGGTAAACTAGGTGACGGTTGAGCACGAATCAGAGACGCCATTTTTGTGTTTCGATTGAGAGAATTTTTAGGGTTTTTTAGAAAAGAAGATCGTAAAACAGTAAAGAGTAGTCTCTTTTACTGTAACTGAATTACTACCCGCGAGATACGAAAATGACCTTTGTGTTATTTTAACTAACCGGTAACGGAATAACTAACCGGTAACGGAATAACGAACCGTAACGTTATATCTTTAACCAAACACTCTGACACTATAAAGTTTGTTATAATCAGTAAAGCTCTGCAGGCCCAACACTAAGGCCCAAGACTCAGTCACATGGAATCTGTCGAACCGTTGCCTCCATGGAAATAGAAATGAAGCCACTGGTTTAACCACATCACTTATTCATAGATTTAGACAGATAAAGAGCAATAGCAACAGGGACCATCTATCACGCATGTGACACAGCTTTCGTTTAAACAATATACCAAATGTTTGACCAAACACATAATATAACTCGATAAAGCATTTGGTTCATTGACATCATTCAACTGATCAAAATAAAATTATTATGTGGAGCCAAAATTCATAAACCTGTAATCTCCACTTCCTTATTACCAAAGATGGAAACTCAAAAACAAATTTCACAATATTCTTCACTTTGTGATGTGTGTCCTCGATAATTAAAGAGCTTTGCTTTATGGAGAATAGAAGGAAGGAGCTGGGAGGAAAGGAAATGGTGCAGCTGAAGCATAAGCCACAGGAGGCTGAGCAGCACGTTTCTTTCTTCTTTGAGTCTTTACTACACCGGTTGCAGAGTTCGGTAAACCGGCTACTTCTAGGAGTGGTTGTTTGTCCTCATCATAGACACGGTGTATAAGCAGACCGGACATGAAAACAGGAAGGAAGAGAAGACTGGCGTGGAACATCTTCCTTGCTTTCTCCATTGTCCCGTGTCGGTAGAATGAAAACGCGGTAGCAGCAATTGCCATGGTGAGAAGTGTTGATTCGAGACAAAACCAGCTCGATGTCAAACCCCCTGTGTGTTCACAAAAAACGGAAGTTCAGAGAAAGCACTTAATCAACATACAAAGATGAATCCACAAGGAAGACAAAGACTCACAGTCATAGGCAATGAAACCGAGAGGTACCATGTAGAAGCAGTTCCTAAGTGCCACTGCTGCTATTCTCTTCCCAGATGGATCAAACAGCGACAGCATCTTGTAACTGAAACAACAAGGTGATAAGGCGCACAACATCAGAACTTTGGTCCACGTTAATAATGCTCACAAGTGTTAGTTTCTACCAGAACGAACTCATTATCTAGTCACCACAAAATCGTTTCTATCGTCTAACACTATGCAGCTGAACTGACCACTTTCAAGATGTGTGAAGGAGTCATTCTATGCATAAAACTATATGGTGCATATTATCTTACCCTCCAGCTGCATAATCATTACGGCAAAGGTGTGCAAGGGCCATAAAATGAGGGATCTGCCAAAAATAAAGAGCAGCTGGAAGAATCAACGAGTTGAGCGAGATCTCACCAGAAGCTGCAGCCCACCTGAAACACCCAAAAAAACATACAAAACATAAATAATTTTGCAAAAACCAGACGAAAAAAGCAGACAAGAACCAAGTGAAACGAAGAGTAAAAAGTATACCCAAGTAAGGGTGGGATGGCACCAACAACAGCCCCAACCCAAGTATTCACAGGGTGAATTTGCTTCAACGGAGTATAAACAAACGCGTAAAGAACAAGATTGGCAGATGCAAGTCCAGCAGCCATCATATTAGTCTGCAATAACCTTGTCGTAAAAGCATAAAAAAAAAGATTAATCTCTGATCACTGAAACTATAATCACACAGAAACAAGCAGTCACCTTGCTAGCCAACAAACAAGCACCAGAAGTACCAGCGATAGTAGCCCACGCAACAGCATGTGGAACACTGATACGCCCTGAAGGCAACGGCCTTTTCATCGTCCTCTTCATCTTAGCATCATTACTGATCTCAAAAATCTGATAAAATCCAAAAAATACTCAACGAAGATTCTAAAGTTTATAGCTTTTAATATCAAGACTCAAACCTGATTCAAGGAGTTAGCAGATGCAGCGATCATCATGGTACCACCACAAGTGTAACAAAGACCCGCTAAGTCAACCGCAGCGTTCCCCGTACCAAGAATGTAACCAGTGCCAGATGTCGCAACCACAAGCATGCTGCAACGGTCATCATCACAAACGAATAAAGATACCATTTTTAACAGAGAATCTGAATCAAGTTTCAAACTTTACCATACCTGAGTCGAGCTTTCGAAAGCTCCCAATAGCATCGAGCGTAGTGTTGACCTAATCCAGCCGCGGCCGCGATTCTCGATGTGGCGGCTACAGCACCTGAGGTGAGAGCTCGATTGGGATCGGATCCGTCCGCTAGCTTAGCAGTTGGTTCCGACGAGATCGGAGGCTGGGAGAAGCTGTTGACGGCACATAGTTCGCGGGACCAAGGGATCAGTCTAGGGTTTGGTGGTGACGAAGACGAAGAACACGAAGAGAGAGAGATCCTCGAGGAGAAGCGAGAGACAGCGGATCTTCGCCACATCGTATGAGCAGAAGTTTCGGTAAACCCGAATCACTAGGCGTTGAGAGAGCACGACGACGGATACGTGTTCATCATTTTGAGCAGATTTTGATTTGCTTTCAGATATTTTTCGAGTCACGGCGGCTCTTCACTTTTACAAAGAGATGAAATTGATGGAGCTAATTGTAACATTTGATATTGTTTAAGGATTAGTTGAGTATTATTAGAGAATCGAAGGGTTTGTTCTATAAATAAATTAAAGTTTCAATGTCTGGGCTTAGACCAAGTATACAGTTTAGTAATTAAATTCACATAAGCTTCTTTCTAATAATATCTCCAATCCATCTATATAATTCTCTCTTTAAAAATAAAAAATAACAAATGTGGGTTTCATTTCACTCTAAGATTATCCTATTTCCAAATATTAAGACATTATTCAAATACTTCTTCTCTTTTACTTTAAAGTGATGTTGTTAAGATTTTTGTTTTGTTTCAGTTTAAGTAATGTTTTTGATTTTCAATATGGAAAAATAAATGTAATTTAAAGTTTAGAATCATTTATGTTTTGCAATTTGCAGTATGAATTTTATTAGTTCAGTTAACTATTATTTTTGTTATTTTTATGCAAACGAGATAATTTGAATAAAAGTTTATAATTTTTAATAAGTACTAAACAATTAATAAGAGAGTTGCACAAGACATTGATTCAGACACACGAAACTAGAGTTCCGGTGACACGAAGAAGAAGATTACTGGAGAAAACAACAAAACATTAGAACTATGCTGAAAAACCACCGGAACAATCTCAAAACTGGCAGTAATCAATAAACAAAAGACCAAAGTAAAGACTCGTCAAGAAGACAAAGATGTTCACATCATTGTGCATTCAATCAATGAGCGAATTCAACATCTGTCTGAACTCAGGAATCCTTTTTGCTTCCACAGCCATCACCAGACCCATCAGCTGATAATTCTTCATCTGCAACCATTAAAACCAAATGATTACAGATCTTCTTCATTAACAGTTGAAAACCGAAAACCAAAAACCATGTGAATAGTCTGAAGAGAGAAACTTACTTCTTGAGAAGTCACTAGCTGAGAGCGCATAGGGTATGTGAAAGACCAAGAACTCAGCTGAAAAAAAATGCAAATGTTTTCAACAAAATGTTCATGGAAGCTAGAGAAGTTACTGTGGGAGAGAGAATAAGTTACCTGGAGAAAGAGTTCATCTTCAGGCTTAAGAAATACTGTTTCCTCATCCTCTTCTTCACCACGACGAGGCTTCCTCTGCTTAGGATTCTTCAGCTATACATCACAAACATCACATTGAGAGAGGATTCGAACAAAACAACTTCTTACAGTTAACACAAACTTACCTTATAAATCTTGGTGACAAGTAGATACGTCTTGAACCGAAATGAGCTACGAAGCTCCTCTGTAGGCTATAAAAAAGCTTTAAACAGTTAAACTTCCACTCCTCATAACAAAGTTACCTAAGAGATTTGTTTAAAAGATCCAAACCTCGTCTTCCGTAGCCCACGAGACTTCATCAAACAAACCATCATACAGTGGAGGAAGAAGCTGTGGAGGAAGATTCATCACTCTTTGAGACACCAAGATACCAACATCCTTTGCCTTTTTCTCTAACATCAGTTTAAGATCACTAGCTATACTCTTCTCAGAACAAACTTGAAGAAGAAACTCTTTCACCTCTCTAAAGCATTTATTCTCCTTGTATCTTCCCATGTTAAGAGCAGAGACAACAGCAAACACAGACTCATCCTCATCATCTGCTACTTTCACAACGGTTCCCACTGTCGTCTGTTCCAATACCAAATCAACAAAGCTGCTCAAATCCCACTCCTTGTCATCAAGATAGTTCTTTAAAAGAATCTTGACTCCGTTGAAGTCTGTAGTCTTAGGATCAAAGAACTCAAAGTCTGCTTGAACATCTCCCTTCAAAGATCAAGTGACATAAGTAAGGAAGCTTTTTAACAACAGGGGAGGAGTCTAAACAATAGCTTACCCGAGAGTCTTCTTCATCAGAGGAGTCTGATAGCTGTTCCTTTTTCCCCCTTTTAGATGAATTTGGGAGCTTTTGATCTAACAAAACAAAGAAAGATTCGTCATTACAATGTTTCTGCAACGAAACGAAACTTCTCACTTTACATCTCACCAAACGACATCAGCTCTTCAGAACGTTGAGAGTCTTCTTCTTGATGATGATGCAGTTTACGCCTTGAAGCTAAAGCAAGTGACCGCATAAACGGTGAAAATGCTAAAGGTTGAGGCTTTATGAATCTTCTTCCTCCTGATGGTCTCCGAGGCATCTATTCAAATTCACAGCTAATAAACCTTCAGACCAATTCAATACGACCAAACACACATAAGAATCTGTCCTGTTCTATGAATCGAGTTCAGGGAAACGAGGGAGAGAGAGAGAGCCGACCTGGAAACGCTTGTTGATATAGCAGTGAGCTGTAAGCTAAAAAGCCCTTCAAGTTTCGACCTTCTGACCAAACACGGACACGACCTAAGCTCTCTGTCTCTGAAAACAAAACCCAAAACCTTGTTTGAGACTTTCGATAGCTATGAAGGAAAGTGGAGGAAGAAAACTAACGGCGTCGTTTTAGCCGAAAAGAAACCCTAGGCTACACTGAAAAAGGCCCGTTAAGACATTTGTTTGTGGTGAGTACGTGAAAGCAGAGGAATGTAAGGCCCAGATAGTTTTAATTTACAAGCCCAATTGTTTTATTGGTTTTGTCTCGTGGATATTTTTAAGACTACACAATTTTGAGAAACTATTAAGAGACTTTACATTAATATATTTTATCTAAATATTCTTTTGAGAATTTTGATTAGATACTATGGATAGAGATGCTTTTATGTATGGATAGAATTTTGGAAAATTTCTGACATTTTTGTTTTATTTGAATCTTTAGAATATAAATATATATATTTTCAGACTGGAGAAAAACTCTTCTCCTGTGATACAAGACTTAAAAAGAAAATATTATGTAGTAAGCAAATGGCCATATCAACCTTATTACATTACACTTGTTAAACTTCAAAATTCTGATATCTTAATCCTTTTCACTTGTGGTTTTTTGACATCATCTTTTTCCTTCAGGAACTCCTTGAACCACATTGCAGACATTTTTGGATAACGCTTAAGCCCATTCTCGTAGTCTACGTAGAACAGTCCATACCGTATTTCATATCCACAATTCCATTCGCAGTTATCCAACAATGACCACGCAAAATATCCATCCACTTGGACGCCATCCTCACTACAAAACATTTCATATCATTCAGTCTAGATCCGTATCAAAGTATTGCTTGAATCAATAAACTTTTTCTTTTGTGAAAATAAGAAGTGAGCTTACTATATGGCTTGGTGAACGTTGCTAATATGTTTCTTGTGATAATCAGTCCTCTTCATATCCATCAACTCATGGAGTTTCGGCTTCTTCTCATCGTATGCATCACAATGTCCTGGTCACATTAATTTAGCAGTAATAGTTATGAAAAAAAATATTGTAATTGGGGAACAAGTTGAAGCATATTAATCGAGTTATATATCGTTACCATTTTCGGTGATTATAAATTTAGGGTTTCCGTATTTATTCTTGGCGTAATTCAAAACTTTTCGTAGTCCTTGTGGATACATCAAGTTCCACTCCACCCCACCCTAAAATCGTAAAAATAAAATTAAACAATGGTAAAATATAAATTAATTAGCATGTATTCATTAGATACTAACCTGTGCACCGATGGCCTTGCCCGCCTTGTTTTGTTCTACAAACATAGAAAAGCTTGTGAGTAAAAAAAAACCTAAATGATATTTTGAGAACATCACAATGCATGTCCAAAAATTCCTTAGATGGTAATTAGGCGTTTTATTAGAGATTAGTTCTTAGGATAATTAGAATAATTTCTAGAACACTGATTGTAACTAACTTTGCAAATTCTCTTAAGTTGACTACATACTTTTCCACTCAACATGTTGGTCCGATCTCCAGAACGGCTTGTCGGGATCCACATCATCAACGTTTTTGGCGTAAACAGAGCTGTAATAGTTGATTCCAATAAAGTCAAAAGATCCTTTTAACTTTCTTGATTGGCTTTCGCTAAAAGACGGTAATCTCTTTCCTACTATCTTTTTCATCACTTCAGGATAATCTCCATACACCGTAGGATTCATGTGCCTGTATATACAATTTCTTTATAAGAAACTCACTGAATTTTGATAAAGTTATATATAAAATAAATAACAATGATTAAGAATTAATCGATCATACCATCCAAACATAAACTCCATAGCTCGGTCGGCTGCTTCTACATCTTCGTTACAAGTTACATCATATGGCTCGTACCATAAAGGACAATGCGCCATGCCGATCTTACCATCTTTACACTAGACACAAGTATGCATTAGTCAATTGTAATGTTATATTAATATATATAGATAAACTTCTAACTTTGTTGTATATTAGATGTTGACTAATAACATTTTTGAGCGTGTGAATTAATGGTCTGGTCCATATTTATCAAGATTAGTGGTTCTTACATTATGGCAATTTCTGAAGGCTTCAACGGCTTCTGCATGAGCAAGAAGAAGATTATGACTAACGATATAAGCCTCGTGACCAGATTTCCCGGCTGTGGCTGCATCATTCATGTATTTTGAGGCACGTCCTGGTGCTTTTCTTCCTGCATCATAGCCACCTACGCTATAGACCCATGGTTCGTTTATCGTCAACCATAGCTTTACTCGGTCTCCGAATTCCTCAAAGCATATGGTAGAAAAATCTCGGAAATCCATTCTGCATAAAACAAACACCCATATACAAATTATGTTTCATGAAAAACCTTTAGTTTGAAGCAATGTTATCGAGTTTTATAAAATTTAGCTTACGTAATGTTTTCACTTAAAAAACCGCCATATTCTTCTTCTAGAGCTTGAGGAGTGTCCCAATGAAACAAAGTCGCGAGAGGTGTGATTCCTGTTGATGTTTCAGGATGTTATAAGAACCGGATTAAATAATTGTATGATTCAACTAGCTAATGGTACAAGAGAGTGAGAGATTAGATATCTACCATTGGCTAGTAGTTCGTCAATGAGATCATTGTAGAATTTAATTCCTTCTCTGTTCACTCCCTTGCTTAGTTTGCCATCTTTGTAATTCAAAATATGAGAATTATTTTAGATATATACATATGTGATGATGTTTTGTTTTGCATTGATCATTAGGGATTGATGAAGAGATTCAAGCCAAATAGTTTTTTTCACTTACGAGGTAATATTCGAACCCAGGAGATGGAGAATCTGAAAGAATCCATGTTGATATCCTTCATTCTTTGAATATCCTCCTGTCATACATAGTCATGCTTTTCTTAATTACATTATTTAGATTAATATAAGACTTAAGCACATGAAAATGATTCTACCGAGAACTAGTTATGCATGTATACCGACCTTGTAACGATGATAAAAATCGACTGTCTCGTCTGCGTTAGAGCGGCAATTTCTTTCTGCAAAAAAGGAAATATATTCCAAAATGGTTGTTAACGATAGAAGATTGACGCACCAATCATCGTAATGGGACGTGGATGATATTATACAAATTTACCTGGATAATTGCGAGCAAAAGTATCCCACATACTTTCTCCTCGGGAACCTTCTTTCACAGCTCCTTCATACTAATTTTAATTAAAAAAAAAAAAACAGAAGTTGAGACGATCTTAAATTCATTTAGTCTTTGAAGACAAAAAAAAAAAATTCATTTAGTATTTTATATTTTTACGTCCAAATTTATTTATTTGTCCAAGTTTTTTATTTTGGAGTTTACATGTAATTTGAGAGGGTCCTACAGATATTTAGCTGATTGTCATGGTCGTATCTGTACAGTGTACTTACTTGGTAAGCCGATGAAGCGGTTCCAAACAAGAAACCTTGGGGGAAATCAGCTCGTCCGAATGATTTCTTTTTGTCACAACTCCTCTTTCCTCTGTTACCAAGTTGTATAAAAACAAACTGTTAGAAAATTCTAAAAGCTGCATGCTCATACATTACAAACGCAAACACACACATAGATACAAAACATTATAATACATATCATATAGCTTTTCTCTCAAAGAATTCACTTACTGTGTCATTGTTTACAATAGAAGACCTCTCTCAAGAGATAATGATTTAACTTAAAGTTGATCTTTTAATTTGCAGAAGCCAGGCCCTTAGATCTGCAAACACATATACCTGCATATATTATATATAATACGTTGTGATACCTAGCTAATTTACTAGATTTTGGCTTCGTATCTAGTTAATGTCATGTTCAGCTTATGAACATGGCTCAAAGAAATGTTGAAACAAGAAAATATACCAATACTGAAGATATCTGTCGATGGAATCAATTATGTGATCCGGGCAGCTATTTATAGAGATTGAAGGTGAAAGAAGAATGAAAATGTTTATTAGGCACTGTATTTTCTTCAACGTCAACGTTTACTATTCTTTGTTTTGTGACGTTAACGTTGACGTTAATGTTTCAGAAGATTCTTACTGGGAGTAATAAATTCTTTTTGTAATATGCCTCGGTGTTTCAAAGCACAATCTTGGCCAATCTCCCTTGATATTTGTAATATCGTCTTTTATTATTCTTGTTATGTAACACCCCCGTACGGGATCTTGTATTTGAACATGAATATATAATCTATTTGTTAAAATTAAAGTAGTTTTTAAAATATATTTTTTAATTTTTTTAATAATTACAGTTTGTGACACTAAATTAATAAATATTAATTAGTTAACTAACGACAAATTATTTATTGTTAGATTATTTTAATCAAATGTACGATAATTTATTGTCGGATTATTCTGTAACCGGATTAGTTTCTAAAAAAATTAATTACAAAATTAAACAGGTTTAATTAAAATGTGACATGTAAACTCTAAATGTTATATAATCATGTATATTATTATTTTATTCATTTTATTTAAACATATAAAGTTATTTTTAAATATATATTAAATAATTTGATGATTAGTATATAATTCACACAAATATATTTGAATTATAAGAATACAACAAATTAATTTCAGTTTAATGTTTTCTTCAAAAATAAACATAGAAACGGAATTTATTTGACATATAAAAAATTTGTGACATACTTATCTATTTAATTAAAATAGAAGCTGTCACAAAATTATATTTTATAAGCAAATAGAGGGTTAGGTAGACTTTTATATAAAGCGAATCTGCACTAGTGTACCTGTTTGATCGAACAGAATGGTTGAACCAAACGTTTGCTAAAATGAACATATGAAGTGACACAGATTAAAATGACCGCTTGGTTGAATCACATACAAAAGTTCAGTTATTTAAGTGTCAATAAGCAAAGTTTAATGTTTAAGTTAAAAAAAAACTCAAGCAATTAGATTTAAAAAACTAGTCAATTTGTTGACCAAGAAAAAGTAACAATGTCCCTCTTTTTTGTTATAATGTACTCGGTGCAAGGAAGTTTTTTTTTTCAAACCACATGCATGGACTAGTCCTGGTCTATTTTTTATTTTATTTTTATTATAAGAAGAGCACGATTATTATTTGCTGTATCAAATGATTTAAAATAATATTTTACCCACATAAAAAATATAATAGATAGTTTATTTATATTAAAATTATGACGGATAATTCTGTTACTTGACATGAAAAACCACAAACAAGACTACTTAAACCCATCATAAAAATCTAAGATAGTTTTCATTAATCTAAAATTTGAAACTATTTAAATAAATCCAAATTTGTTGTAAAAATTAATTTTTTTTTTTGTAACTGAACTACACTTTTGTTGAATTATGAATTAAGGTCTTGTTTTCTATAGTAAATCTTTATTTAAAAGAGAATAATATTAATATATATATATATTATTAAAATTGAAGTATATTTTGTTACTGTTTGGAAACATGTATAACAAGACAAAGGAGGATTGTTTGGAAATATAGATAGTAGATTAAATTTTTTTTTATTTACATATTGAGCCATTAAAATTACAATAAATTAAGTACTTTATTTTTGTATTTTTTATTTACATATTCTACCACTGTATTTAATATCAATTTAAATTAATTAATTACAATGGTTATTGTTTCTTTGTGTTGAAAATAAAACACAAACTGAAATATAAATAGTATATATCATATAAAATAATTTTTAAATACAATATAACCTTATTTAGTTTAGTCAAAATATAAAAACTTGAGAGTTCAATTTTAAAGAAAATATCATAAAATTAATAATAATTCATAGATAACTAATGCAAAAATTAAAAAATTTAGTATGCTGTTCATTTTAAAATAAATTAACAAAAACAACAGATTAATATATGAATAGTAAAATTACATTAAATTGCATCAAGTTATAAATTTTAATATAATATTATGTACAAATAAAAATTATTATCAAACATCTATATTATAAAATAATATATTATACTCTATATGTAAATTACAAAAAAAGAATATACATGGATTTTGTATAAAACCAACGATTTATGAATTTATGTTGAACATAATTGAATCAAACATGCGTACCGGGACGCCGGTCAAGTTCTAATTTTGCATTATATACGGAATCTAATAATTAACTAAGATCCAAACTAAACAAAATATTAAGTCTAGCGATAGATTTTTTATTGTCATATTGTGGTTGTAATCTCCAATATTGTTAACGCTAGCGTAGTAAATAAACCAACTCATATTTAACTATTTTGTTTAGTTTTGTTCGTACGTATCTGTTTATCGGGAAGTTTTAAGCTTTGGTCCATTTTGTTCACTAAACTTTGAACCAGCTTTTGATCAAAATTTCCAACGGATACTATTTAATAATTTTTCTATAGCAAAATGACCGTTGAATAAGAAAAAACTTTTAAGGGTAATATAATTTATTAGTTAATGCTTGCTGATAACTAAGAGTACAAATAAGAATTTAGTAATACCTCCTGGTGTTCCAAAAAAAAAAGTAATACCTCTTGGTAATCCAACTAGATTAAACTCTTGAAAGTCTAGAAAAAAATTCGATGACTGATCACTATTATCCAAATCCTTATTACGTAGATTTTTAACCGCTTGCTAATTCTATGAGTTTGATTAGATCTTGTAATGTTTGCATGTTATTGCGGTTATACATATTTTATAAGCATTACAATAACCACTGTGTTCCACTTCGTGATGTTTGTCTCTGTTTTTCTTGTCTATTTTTTTTCCTTTACTTTTTTTTTTTACTTATTTACATTTGTTAAGTTATTGAAGAAGAAAACAAACAAATCAATCACTCTACATGTTATTTTAACTTTATTATGGTACTAGTGATATTTAGATTCGTATGTTGTATTCTTACTTAAATTTATAATTTATTATATGGTCTTAGTAAAAAAATATGTTAAAAATATGTAAAATGAAAATATGTAAAAAAAAATATTTTCTGATCTTTTTGATAGTGGTTTGCGACCGTAGTATAAGTAGTTGTTACTAATCGATTAATAAAAATAGAATAAAAATCGATAGTCGTAAAAAAAAATTAATTTAGTTGGAATCTTAGATATTCATGTTATAGACTGAGCTTTCTTTCAAGAAATGTTTGAAGGTGTTAAACCGAGAAAGTTGATTAACGCATGTAAAAGCACCCCCTGAGAAAGAAAATGATGCATAAGAAAACTACTACTTTAAAAGTAAGCAATCATTAACTGGTAAATTGAAATAAGAAACCGGTGTACCTTCCCATTAATCAACAACATATCAACCCCAATATCTCACCCCTTTCTTAACATTTCAGGCTTGCCAAAATTGTTGTAGCCTAGTCTGAATATCTCTACACCGATTTGTCTTCAACTCCGAGCAATGAAACGGAATTGACAATGATTGAATTGGGAAAAGTAAAGGGATTATCATCCAAACTCTCACACCGTCTATACATATACAATGAAACTGAGAAATCAGGAACTAAAGAAGCATTCAATAGGAGATAGTGGGATGAGTGGAATTTCTGGATTGATTATATGAACGATTACGTCGATTGTTAAAGAAGGAGAATTGTAGAGGCTATATTCTCCATCGTCAACATCAATACAAAGAAATCCTATAAACCAGTGTTTTGAAACCCGACCCGGACACTGAATCGGATGATTTACCGGATCACTGGATCATTGGATCAACCGCGGATGAATCGCAGATTAATAAATGAATTAGTTTTATTATATAATAATATATTAGCTATGAAAACAAATATATATAAAAACTAAAGTTAAGTATTTTAAGTGTACATACAAAATATTAAGAAATAGTTTAGACTATTTTAAAAATTTGTAACATAATAGTTATGACATCTAAAAAATCAAGACATAAAATTAAGCCTCCAATCCAAAATTAAAACATCATTGTGATAAATTTTCAATAACAAAATAAACTAAAACCATATCACATCAACTAATTTTGATTTTCTCTAAATTTTAAAATTTACCAACAAAATTTTCTAAATTTGTCACTTCATCATATTTGAGATATTCTTCAGCAAGAGCATTCTCTAATTTATTATAATCAAGCTAGCGAGGTTTTTCTTCTTCAACAATCCAAAATTCTGTTTTGTAATTCACATGATCATATGATTTTATTCTTTTTGATCTGTAAATTAAAAATGTAATGATTTGTTATAAACTAAGTTAAATAAAAAATAAACAAATAACTTACTCACCTTTCTTGCAAACGTAAATTGTAGTGTAGAGGAATAATAAGCCTCATCGTGCTTTAGTCTGTTTTACGGACGTGCGGCTCAAGCACAATCATGACTCACCTTTCTTGCAAACGTAAATTATAGTGTAGAAGAAGAGGAAGATGGTAATAAAACTGAAAATTTTAAATTTTTAATTAGAAATTTAGAATATAAAAATAATTTTAAAACATAACTTGAACTAAAAATAGTAAAAAAATAAAAATTATCTATTGGTTCAACCAGTGCTGCAACATGTATCGGGTTTTAGTGAGTTTTTGTGTGTTTTATGGGTTTTTCACAAAACCCAAATCCGATTTATATTGGGTCACCGAATTTATCGGTTCAACTACGGATCCGGGTCAGATTCAAAACACTCTTATAAACGTTTGGGTCTGTATGAAGAAAAAATTAAAACCCTCAATTTATTTCACAATTAATACCAAAATTCATTAAATTTAAATTGAGAAAATATTTTAATTATTAAAAAGAAAATGCCACATGGCATTTTTTCCCCCAAGGAGATAAAAAAGCCTACTTTATTAGTATAGATATTATTTACGTTTAATTAGTACTGTGGATGATTTTCATATTATCGCTGGTCTTCATCTTTTTCTTGCGGGGAATATATTTGGGTACTAATACTAGAGTACATTAGAAAACTACACATTATCTTTATCTCAAGAATCAACCTAACTAAAAATCAAGAACATTTCCGGCAAATCTGCTTTAGTCACGTCCAGATTCAGGACACTATGGTTCCTGACATTTCCCTTAGAAAAGTTTGCTTTGATCTGGCCTTGAGTTTCTTAAGATTGTAGTTTTTAATGCCATCTTCTGTGTTTTGTTTGTTTGTTTTTTGGTTTTCTTAAATGGATTAAATTTCTCTGAACAAGAATTTTACTAGGATTTGTTTGGTTGCCGAAGCAGTATCCCCCGGTAGCATCATTGAGATGCAAAGCAGATCTCTACAGTTTTTCAACTTTTTGTACTGTTTGTCTGCTACTAATAAAATCATAAAGTTTTTCTGTTTTTGTAAGAACAAAAAAGTTTTTGCTGAAAAGTAAAATCAAAAGCATTTCACCTTGTTGACAAAAAAAAAGTATTTTTTTGTAACTGAAAAAAGTATTTCACCTTCTTATTTGCTTTTCGGCGGCTACAGACGGTAAAGTAAAGTCATGATCTGCAACATTAGTTTGACTTCCTGGCTAGAACATGATTAATAGAGTTTTTTAGAGTGGAGTTCTTAGCATAATATAAGGAATAGTTTCTTAACTTTTAACTAAAAAAATTAAGAATCAGCTCGATTTTTATGTGACAATCCATCCTATTCGTCGGATCTCTGGATCACAGTCCTGCAGGACATCGATCTCAACCCCTCCATTATGAGTTCTCACTAATTTCATATTAGATTGTTGGTGCGCCTCGAACCCATGACCTCCCTCTTTAACAACTATTCCACAGGACAAGTTGTCACCAATTGATCTGCAGCTCAATTACTGCAGATCAATTAGTGACAGTTTG
Source organism: Brassica nigra (assembly GCA_016432835.1). Classification (NCBI taxonomy): domain Eukaryota; kingdom Viridiplantae; phylum Streptophyta; class Magnoliopsida; order Brassicales; family Brassicaceae; genus Brassica; species Brassica nigra. The sequence continues at coordinate 1,227,325 of CM028245.1, forward strand.
TCCTGTGGGAAAATTGTTAAAGAGCGAGGTCCTGGGTTCAAGGCGCACTAACAAACTAATTATGGAGTTAGTGAGAACTCATAATTATGGAGGGGTTGAGATCGATGTCCTGCAAGAATGTGAACCAGGAGTCCGACGGACAGAACGGATTGTCACATATAAGAACTCCACCCTAAGAACTTCCCATTAATCATGATCTTACAATTCTAAAATTATCAATATTTTGAATGATAGTTTTCAAGGTTTAAAAATAATTTATTAATATTTTTGTTACTGATCTTTATCAATATTTTGAAAAAATAGTTAATGTTATTTGTCTTATGCTCCTACCAGGAAGAACTTGAAGATAACTAGATCCATGGCATGACAACACTCAGAGGTGTGCCTATGGTGTAATGAAAAAGGCATTCGCCCTAGGCCCCCAAATAATTTATAACTTTTAGGGCCTCTTCTATCATTAACTCATTTTATGGTATAGTGGTTAAAGAGTCTTTGAAAGATGTGTCAACGTAAGTTCGAACTACAGATGCTGTTTTTTTAGTTGTTATCTAAAATTTCAACGATTTGTAATATATATTTTAAAAGTTGTTTAGATTTTATTTTGCCATATATTGTTTTCTACGATTTTAATTTGTATGTGGGAGAAAGAACTTATTAATTCTATTGTTTAACCTAAACTTTTAATGATTTGCAATATATATTTAAAGGTTTATTTATATTTTTGTTTTTTCTTTTGCCAAAATTGATTTGTTTAAAGTTTATAAAAAAGTTGGTGTATGTAGAAAAAAACATTTATGTAAGAGATTTTTTCCTATAGCTTTTTAAAATAAGATTGTATTGTCTAAAGTTGAAATATTGGTATTATACTATAACTTTTAAACTATAAGAATAAATGCTTAAATTTTTTTTTTTGCCTTAGGCCTCCTAAAGTGCTCGCACGGCACTGACAACACTCCAAGCATGATAACATATCTCCAAGTATTTAGTTGTTTCGTAGAAGTATTCACGTTGCTCTAGTTTGAATATGAATTTTCTTGGAGCCTTTTATTATCTTTTCTGGGCCTGTTTTCCTTGAATATAGGGGGATATGCACATGCTGAGATATATAGTTAAATGTCAATCAGTCAAAATATATATGCGCAGATATTAATTTAAACTAACTAAAGTTCGAAAAGTAAGATTTTATTGAGAGGTTAATATGTTAAAACTCAAAATAGAGTCTTTACTAATAACGGAATCTAAACAGTACTAATCATAAGACTATTCTTATTAGCATAACAATAGAAAAAAAAGTGATCACATAAGGACTAGTTATTAAAGTTGTCATGCGCTCACCAACTTCTTTTTTAACTGGCATGTGGTCTCTCAACTACTTTGTTACAGAATGTGAATGTTAATTATACTAAATGAGGTCAGGTACCATGACGTAAGATTGGTAACAAAAACTACTTAGGTTAACGAATTATGAGAATGAAGAATTTTCATTGGACGGTCAATGAACGTTAGTGTAAACAAAGTTTCAAAAGAGCATTGATCAAACGTTTTTGGTACGTTGCCTATTTCCACCTATCGATTTGGACTGGCAACCAGCATAGAGCCATTCAACGTGGAACATGGCTGTGGAAAATAGAAATGAACATCCTTATTTAGCCGATACAAAGAAAAGTATTAGTGTCGTACTATTGATTTGGCTGGTCCTCGTACAGTAAATTAAATATTCGTGGAAACTTTGCGTTCCACACACACCTACTTATGTACAATTTTATTTGACTACAGACTTATGAACACAACAAAACCATAGATACAAACCACTTGCCTATAATAATTGACCATGCCTTGACTTGAAGTTTCAAATAGCAGGAATACAAACTCCTGTAACTAGACTTTTCGTCACATCATGCTACATGCTTATTAGTTATTATTATGTTTATTTTAGAACAATAAATTAGTACAATTTCCTCTATGAAGTTTAACCACCATGGTGTGACTATCTTGGATCGTTTCGAATAATAGACTTGTAAAGGAACTTTAAAAATGATGTTTCAGAGTGTCTTGTCTTGACTATGGACTTTATCATTTTTGAGTCCTAATGGAATTCCTCTCAGACAAAAGAATGTTTAACCATCTCTCGGCGGTGTTCCAAAAAAAAAAAAATACATTTATCGGCTTTCTAGGAAATATATACTTTGGTTAAGCCTTTGAGCTTATCAAATATTCAGGCTTCATTCCATGTCTCAATATGGGTGAAAATATTTTTTATTTATATACTAATTTCAAATTTGGGTTTTATATCAGTGTGCTTGTAGTCCTATGTATAAATAATTTTAATCCAAAATTCCAACCATGGTTATAATTTATAAGTTATTAGACACAATTTATATAGGCCCAGCCCTATATATCTGAAATCTAAACACACAAAAAACTATTTATAAAATATTATATTAAAAATACTATTTATAAAATATTATATTAAAAATTGATGTTTTTAAACTTCTATTAAAATGCCGAAAAAAAACTTCTATTAAAATTTTGTTCGAATATGGTTTATATTTAGTTCAGATTTAGCCCTAAACCTAATAATCATCTGTTTAGTAAATTAAATTTATAACAAATACGATAAACCTAATAAATATCAGATAATCTAACTAACAAGATGAGCTATATGTTTTCTCCATCTCTCCTCTGTCCATCTTCAAGATGAGAAGAAGGCCATGGTCGAAATTACAACTAGTGGGTGAGTTTTACGGATTTCTTAATGGGCCTGCTTACAAACCCATATAGACAGCGCCAGTGAGACCCCTCTCGCTAGACTCTTCAACCATAGTAGTAGTAAATCACAAATTCGTTTGAAAAAGGATTAAAGGGAGGAGTAAAATTTCCTTATAGATCAAACAAGTATCCAATATCACTGAACAAACACAAAAAGAATGTTTACTAAAAATTTATTCTCGTCAACAGTTTGCAATACATAGTTTTCTACCACTCAGTTTCAATTATTTGACCCCTTGAAGAACAAATAAGTACCAACAGTAGCAAACTTGCAGTATCAACGAACAAGCTCACAAAAACCGCCGGTAAGGCAGTAAGGCACCACTATCTTTAATCGAATAAACAGACTGCAATAGCGGTTTTCCATTGCTCTTCTTCTTTATTAGACACCGAAAGTAGATGACGACTCTTCTTCTTGATCAAACTTCAAGAACTCTTTCAACCAGGCCCGGCTCTGACCCTGTGCTGGAGGTGCATTTGCACAGGGTCCATTTCATTTTTTGACTTTTTGTTAGCTTAGATTAGGGTCTGATTATTTTAAGAAAAAATTTGTATAAAAAAATAGATCTCAAAATTTTTGTAGCACAGGGCTCATTTTATGTTTGAGATGGGCCTACTTTCAACCACAAACCGACATTTCGGATATCGTCTAAGCTCATCTTTGTAATCAATGTAATACAAACCGTATCTCACACCATATCCACTGTTCCACTAGAAGTTATCCAGAAATGACCACTATAAGTAATAGCTTTCCACTCTAACTCCATCACTATTAATATCAATACAACGCAATATTTAAGTAACGGCATTGATATTCAAAATGACTGTTATCGTAAGTCTTGCTTACTGAATAGCTTGATGAATGGCGTGGATGTGTCCATATATATAGCTAGACCAAATCGAATCGAAAAAGATTTTATTGAAAACTAAATTAAACTTTTTAATAGATAGAAATTTAGCATCTTCTTCTTTATCCAGCAAGTCCAAAATCTTATGGCATCAAATCGAGATATGGATTAAACTAACCTAATTTTAAGTTAGTTTAGAAAAAGCCAAAATACAATATATTTAGGTGATGGCTGGTTCAACTGTGGATGTAAAAAATTAGTTGCAAAAGTTAAAATATAGTAAGTTTTTTATAGCTGTAAAGTTGTTACTATAGATTTTTTTGTCGAGATTTTTGTTGTAGTTAAATTTGTTGTAAATATAAGTTATAGGTTGTAGATATTTTAAAACAAAGTATATGATGTATTTATATCATATTTATTCTATAAATAATTTATATTAGTATTTTTATAAATTATCAAAGTTTACTGTTATTTAAATCTGATATATAAATAATATTTATGTTATTTAATTTCAATAATTTAAAACACAAAATTAAATCAAAACATATATAGATTTTTTTATTATGATTATCTTATTTATTTGATAATATTTTTTTTTTTTTACAAATTTTACAGTCTATAAAAGAAAGTAGGTGTTTTTCCTAAAAATATAAGAAAAAGTTTTTTTTATGTAGCTTTAAAATAAAATTAAAGTATAACTGGTAAAATTAATAGAAATTTAATATAGACTTTAGCCATAAAAATAAAGCTAAATTATGATTGCTAAAGTTTAATGATTTAAAATAAATAATATTAAAGAATAAAGATAAATAAATAATAATAAAAAGATAAATCTCAACCAATTACCTCCTAATTTTAGCTTTGATTATATTATTTGGGCCACCTACTTCTTATATAGAAAGAATCAGGAAACCCGCATTTGATCGAAGCCCACACCTGAGACCACATTTGATTGAAGCCCATTTTTTACTAATAATTCACACTTTATTGCTTAATGGATGTTTTTTTTTCCTTTTCAAAACAATTTAGTTATTTTATTTGATCTTGTCACGTGTTTTATTTCATAGAAAAAAAATGATTTTGTATGTTCCTTGTTCCTATTTGATTTTTTTTTCTTACCCAATATTCTTTTTTTTTTGTCAACTTTTCTTACCCAATATTCTTTTGTGTTTTAGTATAGTATTGTTTTTATATAGTATTGTTTTATTACTAGTATTGTTTTTATAGTAAATTGTTTTATATATATATATATATATATATGAATCTTGTTTGTCTTGCTCTGCGTGTTACTCTTTATCTATTAACTTAAATATGTTTGTAAATAAAAATGACAATTCTTAGAGGTAATATAACCAATATAGTTGACTAGATCAAATCAAACTATCAACTGAAAGAAAAAAGCTTGTTCAACCTATAAAAACACAGGGTCTGTTTTTATTATAATAGTATACTTCATGTACAAAGATCCAGTATTTACTGTTCTAGGGGTACTGCAGCAAAAATTACAAATTAACCTCGTACAAAACATGACTGTGTGCAGAGCAACTATGTATCTATTTTCTGTCATTTCCCATAGGCCTTAGAAAGGACTCACTTATATCATCTGCAGCGCAGACCACCATTTCTTGATACTCTTGTACATGTCCAACGTTGGTGTCGATTGCTCCCTTCTCTCGAGAAATTTTTTGAACCACTTGGCTGAATCTTTAGCATATCTTTTCAGATCATCTGCATAGTCAACGTAGTATAGACCAAATCTCATCGTGTATCCGCGTTCCCATTCGAAATTATCCAACAACGACCATGTTGAATAACCTCTAACGTCACACCCATCCACACTGCATTTTGGGTACATTATTAGTTACCTTCCAATTAAGATTATTAGTCATTGTCTTATTCAACTTTTCATATATATGAAAGTTTCTTACGTAATAGCTTTATGGAGCTCTTGAAGATGTTGCTCGTGGTATTCGATTCTCTTCATGTCTTTTAATAGTTGTTCACGTGGCTTAGTCCCAACATCGTAGTCATCATATCCTGTAATTTATAGAATTCATTATTAAGCTGAATAAATAAACTAAAAGGAATAATTGCAATAAGGTATAATTTGTAAGCTAACTGAGATTAATTCTTGAAACGCTTACCGTTTTCAGTTATGTAGATGGTTGGATTGTTGTATTTATTTTTTATATGATTTAAAAGCTTTCGTATGCCTTCGGGATATACATAGATAAATTTTAGTTCATCCTGAAATTGAAAAAGCAAAGAATAAACTCTCAGTTAAACCTTTGCGTATGAAGATTGTAATACACATATAAGTATTTTTGAGATATAGTATTAGTTCATACCGATTCGGAAGAAATGTAATCGCCATTACGATTTGTCACTAATAATAAAAGGAAAAAAAACAAAGCATAATCAGTTTTGATAAAGATTTAGGGTAATTAGTATATTGAAATGCTCTTATTAGAAAACTACTAAGCCTATTTTATTTCATTTATTTTGAATATTTGCGGTTCTTACCTTTGTACTCCACGTGTTGATCCGTCGTGAAACGAAGTCTTGAAGGGTCGTTGTGAAGCTGCCGTGTGACATATCGAGCACTGTAGTAATTTATTCCAATAAAATCAAACGAGTTTTTTATCATTTCAGTTTGTTTTCTGGTGAAAGAAGGCAATCTATTTCCAGCGTTTTTCCGAAGTGTTTTTGGATAATCTCCAAAGATTAAAGGATCAAGATGCCTACATAAATCACAAAGAAACAAAGATCGGCGGATTAGTTCTTACACTAACCTATATGTGTTTTTAATAAATATTGTAAGCGAAAACGTGTAACACTTACCAACCAAGATAGTAATCAAGAGCACGTTCGACTGCTTCTTTATCAGCATTGGAATCAACGTCATAAGGTTCGACCCAAAAAGGTGATAACACTATGCCTATTTTTCCATCTTGTGAGATCTGTTTTGCAAAAAACAAGTTGATTATTTTCACGAAAAGGTATATATATTCCAACTCTTTAATATATTGAGATAGTATACCTTGTCACAGTTTCTAAACTCTTCAACAGCTGCAGCATGAGCTAGAAGAAGATGATGAGAGACTAAATAAGGTTCGATACTCGAATCACCAGCCACACATAAGCTGTTTACCCATTTTGAGCAACGTCCCATTGCTTTATTACCCTTGTCATAACCCGCAACACTATAAATATATGGCTCGTTAAACGTTATCCACATGTCGACCTTCTCACCGAATTCTTGGAAGCACACTCTTGCAAAGTTCCGGAAATCATCACTGTTTTTGCAAACGTCAACAAAAATAAAGGAAAAATTAGACTTTTACGTTGTTGATTTTATATGGCAAGTAATGGAAGAAATATATATATATATATATATATATATATATATATATATATATATATATAACTTACATGATTCGTGGGCTTAAGAATCCACCGTACTCATCATCGAGAGCTTGGGGGATATCCCAATGGTAGATAGTTACAAAAGGTTTTATGCCTGTGATCAATATGATTGAATAATACGTTATGATCAGAAATATAAGAGATTTTGAACTTCATATTATTTAATATATACACACTCGTTCGAGCACATGGTTCTCACCATTCTTAATAATTTCATCAATGAGATTTTTGTAGAATTGAATTCCTTCTTGGTTTATCCCACCGCTTAGTTTTCCACCTGAATATTTAAATTTTGAAAGATCAACGAATGCTATGTATATGTATATGTATATATGCATTGCACACAAGACATAATTATGAAGTTATTATGCGTCAGTAAAGTCAAAGTTTTAAGTCATACTCACTTGGTAATATTCTTGACCAAGATATGGAAAATCTAAAAGTATCCATATTCATTTCCTTGATCAACTTGATGTCATCCTGCTCGCACAGTAGATATTAGTTAAACGCAAAAAGGACACGATTTCACAAATCAAGGTTTAGGCCAAATTTGTATGTCCCACCAACTTTTTCAAGATTTTTTTTTGTTTGTTTGTAACATTCAAGAACTTGGTTTTAAAACACGTTATAAATGGTTCTGATGTGGCTATAAACATTAAAATAATAGTAACTCACAAAGCAAAATAAAAATAAAAATCATACCTTATATCGATGATAAAAATCAACGGCTATATCTCCATTTTCCATATTCGTCCTTTCTGTAAAATTTTGTCGTGTTACTTGCTATTTACAAAAGCAAAAATATTTCACAGTTTATAAACGTGTCAATGAACACAGATCTATAATTAATTCTCTCAAGAGACCATAAAATTGTTATTTGTTAATATTAATTAATGTCTTAGTGAAAAATTAGATTAAATTTAGATTAAAAAGAAAAAAAAATAGATTAAATGTAGACCTGGATATGCATGTGTGAAGTTGTCCCAAATACTCGGTGTCCTCCCTCCTTCTGCGACTGCACCTTCATACTGCATCACATGAACGTAAATTTATCACGAAAATCTTTTAAGCATTAGATACAATATATATGGTTCAATGTCATTCGTTTAAGCACCACAATTACATAAAAACCACCTAACCTGATAAGCTGAAGAACCAACACCAAAACTAAAACCAGGAGGAAAACTATAACGATCAAGTTGTTTTGTCGAACGTCTAAAGGATCTTCCATTTGAAACAGCGCATGAGACTAGAAAGAGTGTGACTACTAGTGCAAGCTTAATTGCCATTTTTCTTAGCTTGTTAAGGAACTTATCAAATGAAACTCAGAAAGTAATTAGGGCTCAATGATATTCTGAGGAATGTAATACCATGTAGAAGAGCTTATATAGAGAGAGGAATCTAGGGCATAAACGTGGTGACACAGAGTGGGAAATATTAAACTATGAAATTAAATAATCTTTACCGAGTAGAACAGTTGGCTTTCTTTGACTTATTTATTAAATAAATCATCCATGTGACTAAATGATTTTATTCTATTAATGTGATAGATTTTTTTTACCATTATGAACTAGGTAGATAGCATACATGCCGCAAGGTGTCAACAATGTAGTATTAAATTAAATAATATGAAAATAATTAATGAAACGAAGATTTTTTTGGTATTTAATGAAAACAAGATTATCATCACATGTTTTAGTCCTTTGCGTTTCCTTTTTTATGTTTCCCTTTCAACAAACATTTTGGTGTCTTTGAAATAATCGTCCATGTCATATCAAATGAATTGCTCACTCACACCGGTTAAACTATTTAAAATATTACTAGAGTTTGTTCGCTTATGTATTTTTCAAAAATATGTTGTTTTTTGTTTTTCATGCCAATATCAGGCTTGGGGAAAAAATATAAATCCAAAGAACTGAACCGATCCCGATCTGAAAAAATAGTATCAAACCCGAACCGAAATTGATTAAATATCTGAATTATTCAAAATTTTAGTATTTAGAGAACCGAAACCAAATCCGATCCGAACCGAAATATTTCGGGTACCCGAATGTATCCGAAATAAATTTATATACTTATATATATAATAATTATTTTTAGATTTAATGTATATAAAACATCTAAAATATATATGATATTTTTAAGTTGGTTTAAATACTTGAAAATATATACAAATAGTCAAAAATAAATATCTAAAATAATTAAAATAGTTAAAGTATACTCACAACACCAAAAATATTTAAAATAATTATTAATTCTCTATCCATATATTTAAACCAAACAAATTTATATATTAAGTTTAGGTATTCGGACATATGTTATTCAAATTTTTTATGTAATATATTATTTTGTTTATAGATTTTGAGAAATTTAAAGTATATAATGAATCTTAAAATTTTAAAAATAATTAAAATGAGTTATCCGAATCCGCAAAGATCTGAATCGAACCTGAACTAAAATATCCGAATGGGCTGAAATCTTTGACCCAGAAACCCAAATCCAAACAGACTCGAACCGAATCCGAATGGATATCCAAACGTCCACCCCTAGTCACTATTATTATATATCATATATGTATCATCATATAATTGATCGTATTTTATACGTACCATCATATAAATAATCATATAATTAATAGTATTTTATACAAACCATCAAATAAATAATCACATATATTTTATTTGTAAAACTTAATGTGAAATATTGAAACCATAATTTAAGTTGGTATATGAAATTAGGTTTTGTATTGTAATTTTATTATATATATTGAAAACAATTTTTAATAATGGTTATTAGAAAATATTTTAGTAAAAAATCAATTTTGAATATATGTATATTTTGAATCAATTTTTGATATAAATCAACTTTAAATCATTATTTTGATTTGAAATATGTAAATAAATTTTAAATTTTTTTTTTATGATTATTTTAAGAAAAAGATATTTTTAGGTAATTAGACTGACCCATTTTCGTATTTTAAAATTGGTCCAGATAAATAGTTTTTATAATATAATGGACTAATAACGTAAACCCATAATTTTTTCTTAATATACTGTTATTCATGTTTTCAAATAATATTATATTCTTTTTATACTAATATTCATGTTTCCAAACAAACCTTTTTTAAAAAAAATATTATCTATATTTTCAAACAAACTTTTTTTAAAATGCTATCTTTATTTCCAAACAAATTCCAAATGTACTTTAGTTTTGATAATATAGATTCAAACCCTATTTTAAATATAAATAAGTCAGGAAAAGTACATTTGAAGAAGCAACATACGTAGATCACGCCTTCGGAACTCTTTGACTTTGAGTATTATCAATTTATCATCACTTTTGTTACTTACTGTTCGATTGGTGGTCGAATCTAATATGAAGTGTGGTTAGATTACCAGAGGACGTTACAAAGAATCCGAGATTTTTGAAATTTTCTTTTTAACATATGTACGCTTTGTTACTGTTATGAAGTTTCTTTTCATGTGTTTCACAGGGTGATCAGTCCACCGGTTATATACTATTTTATAATATACCACATGATATGGTAAAACAGGAAATTAAATAAAAATTGAATTATCATACATTTTGAAAATCATTTATAATCTGAAAACAAATTCAATTATCTACTATATACTATTGTTTTATCGTTTACTATAATCAACTGGTGGTATGAATTCGCGTGCTTATCAATTAATTTAAACTTTAGTTAATGCGGGGAAACGCTCACAACTACATTTGTTTATAGATAGAATAATCTCATGCGTATTTTTTACTACTAGGATTTTAGCCTTTTAGGGTATATTTTGTTTTGTTTGACCGTAAAATTTATAGATTTATTTTAGTTCACAGTGCAATGCCATTATTCAAAAGTCAAAACAACTAAAAAGGGGGAAATCCTCAACATCCAAGGATTTTTCTTTGATCACATTCTAGTTTTTGTTCATCGTAAACGACTAATGGCTTCTCTCTTTTTTGTACATTATAACATTGTTGGAGTCAAACAAATTTGTAACAACTTTTCTAAAAACAAATTTGTAACTATTATCTGCGTCAAACGGCTGCGTTAGTGGTGTAAAGTCTGGATATGGCCGCGGTAGATAGATCCAGTGGCGACAATGGACCGGTGGGGTAGTTTTTCTCCCATCATGTAATAAGAAGATTAACTTTTTCTTGTTAATTTTGTAATTAGATTTTAACAAAATTAAGAGACATGTTATGAAAGTTTTTGCTAGCTAGTTAAATGTATAAATCAAATCTCTCATGCTCGCATCAGCTAATATTAAGATACGTGCCGTCATCAATAATCAAAATTAATAATGATAAAATAAATATTAGAGAAACTAATTAAGAATAATCAACAACACATGTTATTCTTTTCTTCTTATTTCTTTTTAAAGTTTCCCTCACCAACTTCTTTCAAGTGTTTTTTGGGTCAAGATTTACAAGTCTTAAAATTGAGTATAACTATATAACAAATGAAATTGATATATCCTAATTTTCCAACTATATAACAAATGAAACTGTTATATAAAGTTCAAAGCATAACTAAAATTTTAGTGTGTCAATGATTAGTGAATTTGAGAATTTATTAGAAATCTTATGTACTATATAGAACATACAAATTTAAATATTATAAAACTGAACAATTTAGAAACTTGTAGTCTAAGGTGATTATATAAGAAGTTACTCAAATATCATAACTGATGAGAAACAGAGAAATAGGAGAGACTGTTCTCAAACAAGAGAAGTCTTTTAAAAATTAAGAAACTGTCATGATATTTGCAATGTTTTGAGTGGTTAAATCATTTCTATAATTATTTTTATGATTATAATAAATAAGTTAATGATGTTCTAAGATCATGTTTATTGAAGATCTCTTAGGTTGAGTCTCTTAGCGTAATATAATATACGGTTTCTTAGTTTTTAACTAAAAAAATTAAGAGACGTCTCTTAGAACAAGTCCAATGAGAATCTTTGGCAGAAAATCCTTATGAGTAAATTGTTATAATATTGTGTGGGCCCCACTAAATTTAAGAATCTGTGTCAAATTAATCCTTAATTAATGATCATGCTTGTTACTGTGCACGGATTCCACCGCCACGTGGGATCCCGCGATTGGTTCATTCTTTTTTTTTTAGCTAAAAAGAAAAATAAAAATAATAAAATAATTTTAAAAACTTACCTCGATAATCGAGTCGACGATTATGGCGTGGGACTTGCTCTTATATCTCTTATTTAAAAGACGTCTCTTAGTTTTTTTAGTTAAAAATTAAGAGAACGTATCTTATATTACGTTAAGAGACTCAACTTAAGAGACCCCCCAATGAACATGCTCTAAAATGCCGACTAAATTACACACAAAAAAATTAAACTCAACCATTTTTCTTACACAGGCAATTTTCATTGATTACCAAAAAAGATCTAATCCAGATGCATATCTCATCCATTGAAGATTTTTTTTTATCCACAAAAGGTATTTCTAGAGTTCAAAGAAGTATAAGAACCCAACAACAAATCCAACCGACTATAAGGAACCTCCAAAGTGCAACGATCCTTCTCTTCTTGTCTTCTCGACGTGTTCGTTATGAGATAGATAATCGAGCCAACGGATGCCTCGAAACAATTTGCATCATCATCAAGAGTCTTATTATCACGTGACACATCACATACTTCTTCCTCCTCTGTTTCTTCACTCTGTACGACAAGTCTACTGAGAAATTGCTTGAACCAGTTAACGGAGTCTTTGGGATACCGTTCGAGATTGTTGTCGTAATCAACATAGTACAGACCGAACCTAGTAGAGTATCCATGCTCCCACTCAAAATTGTCTAGTAAAGACCACACGTAATATCCTCTAACGTCACACCCATCCTCTCTGTTATAACAAGAAAAAATATTCAAACATCATTTATAAAATTGTTAGTGAAGGACTTATTTTTTTTTAACGTTTACATGTCAAATTATTTTATCTACATTAACATTATATTTTAAATTTTAAATATATTTTCTTCCCGATATTATTTGGAAATTGGAAACTATACAACAAGCATAAATTTATGTATTTACGATTTACAAATATCTTTTGGTGATCTAATAGTTTTAAATATTGTGTCTTCCAAATAATAATAATAATATATATCCCTATATAATATATATGTGTTTAATAGGAATCAGACCCGTCTTAGATTAATTATGGGCCAGGTGCTCAAATAATGTTTTCCCCCAAAACTATACTTGTATTTCTTAAAATTTTACTGATTAAGACTCTAATATATATGGTCTTCTATAAATTAGAATCCTAATTTCTTAAAGAAAATTTCCCAAAAAAGGACCTAGTGCATTTGTACCTTGGACATTCTCCAAGAGCAGGCACTAATAAAAATACAAAAAATGTTTGCTTTCTAAAACTATGAACTGTTATTTACATTATAGCTTTGTGGAGTTGCTGGAGATGGTCCTCATGGTACTTTATCCTAAAAGTGTCACTGAGAATCTCATCTCGTGACTTTGAACCGTCGTCGTAGTCATTAATTCCTAGAAAAATCAATTATTGAACACAAAAGTTAACAACCTGAAATTTCTTTATTGTTTAGTAGAAGAAAAAAATATCTAAACAAAAATACTCACCATTCTCTTTTATGTAGACTGTAGGGTTATTGTACTTATCTTTGATGTAGTTAAGAACTTTTCGTAAGCCTTCTGGTACCGAGTAGAGTATGCGTCGTTCTTCCTGCGTGACGAAAGAAATAACACTTAGAATCTTAGGTAATAATAGATATTTTAATTCGCTTTATTAATAGTTTTACGAATTGAAGCAAAAAGAAAAAGGTTTTACGAAGTGGGTACCTCTGGTCCCATCTTGTGGTTACTGTGATTTGTTACTGAAAAACAGAGAAATATAAATATTAGTTTAGGAATTTATTGAAGTTCGCTAAGATATCATCCTTGGATATCAAAATAAGCCTTCTTACCTCTCCATTCTAGCTGTTGATCAGTCTTGAATCGAGGTCGTGCAGGGTCAACGTGAGGAAGATGAGCAATGTAGCGTCCAGTATAATAGTTTATTCCTATGAAATCCGATGATTTTTTTAACATTTTAGATTGTTCTGTGGTGAAAGATGGTAATCTATTTCCGAGTTGTTGCTTCAGTATTTCTGAATAATCTCCATGGATAACTGGATCTAAGTGCCTAAAATACATAATAAGTAATTAAATATCTTATGGTTATTACTTATTAAGAGAAAAAATTACTCCCAGAGACACTTTTTCACTTTACAATTTCAAAATAAGACACATTTCAATTGCAACATACATTCTGCTTGCTTAATGTCTATAATACCCTCTTAACCAATATCTCACTCTCGTTATTTTTTTGTTTTAATTTGATGATTGAAATAAAAGAGAGAAGGACACTTTCCCAAATATATTCCAATTCACGAACTCTAATCCAACTTTTTCTGGATCTTTTATAATTGCAATTTCTTATCATTTATTCACCTAATCCATTTTAGTTACCCACTCCATGAATCATAATCATTTTCTTCTCCCGTTTTGTTGCCGTCATCTCTCTAAACCACCATCGAACAAAGCTCTGTCGCATTACTATGGTCCACCTCTTCCTCGATCGCCGGTGAGACAGCCATGGATTCCGAGCTCAAGATCTTCAGAGATAACTGTTGTGGAGTATACGAGAGTGGATGAGCTTGGGATTTGCCGTGGGTGAGATCCGTAAGTGAGTTCAGGGAAGCTACGGTAGAGATTCAGAGTGGATGAGCTCGTGATTTGCTGTGGATGAGCTTGGGATCCAACGTGGATGAGCTCGAGGTAATTGCCTTGGATCTAAGTCTTTTATCTCTTCATGGATAGTGGGTGTTGTGGCTATGATTTTTCCAGATTTTGAAAGCCAAACCTTTGAAAGACAGTGATTGGTGAGAACATGTCTGATTTTGTTTCGGCCCAAACTTTGTAATTTGCAAAAATAATTTCTTGATTTCATCTCAAATTCGTGTGTCCATATTTCCCGTGTCCATAATTTTACCATCCATAATGCATATGTTCATATATAACCTGTCCACAATTCTTCGTGTCCACAAACACTTGACCATAAACACTTCTCCACCATAGACACCAAGTTATGCACTCTCAAATTCGTGTGTCCATATTTCTCGTGTCCACAATTTTACCATCCATAACGCATATGTTTATATATAACCCGTCCACAAATACTTGACCATAAACACTTTTCCACCATAGACATCAACTTAAACACTCGTCCATAAACACTTGTTCATTATTGACACCAACTTGCCAAATCTCCACACACACATGATCAAACATGACTGATGCATCTGCATAAGAAACATAACTCTAATAAACAAAAAAATCAGAGAACAAGCGAGTCACACCAACAAGATTTTAAATACAGGAGAAAACAAAGTAAAACAAAAACCGGAAACGATGTGGACAATAGAAACAGAACTTCAATGTACTTGACCATTTAATTCACGTACCTCGTTAGGCATTTAAAGCTACCGCCAACTAAATGTTTGACTAAAGTTAATTCTAGTTGTTTCCTTATAATAAGTCAAGGTCATTTTCGTCTAAAAAAGGACAGCTGTAAACATAAAGTGTCTCAAAACCATAATGTGTCTTCAAGTGAAAAAGAAACACACAATGTGTCCTTTCATGTAACTCTCTCTTTATTAAGATTGACTGTTTTGCATTTGATGTAAAGTTGATAACAACTTACCAATCTAGTTCAATGGCGACAGCTCTCTTAACAGCTTCTTTGTCTTCAAGAGAAGTAGAGTCGTAAGGCTCAAACCACAACGGTGATAACACTATCCCAATTTGACCGTCTTTTGAAGTCTGTTACATACAATCATTTTGATTAATTTAAAAACCAAAGTAAAGGAATATAAACCTGAACATATACATTCATTCAAATATGAGCTTCTTTATCCGCACCTTGTTACATTTTCGGAACTCGTGTACAGCTGCGGCATGAGCAAGAAGAAGGTGATGTGATGCAATATAAGGCTCGGTACCCGAATCACCGGCTTGGCACTGACTATTCACCCATTTCGAGCAACGAACAACTGCTTTGTTTCCCGTATCGTTGCCCGCAACATGTATGACGTAAGGCTCGTTTATAGTAGTCCACATCTTAACTTTGTCTCCAAATTCTTCAAAACACACTCTCGAAAAATCTCGAAAATCTTCTCTTTTAAAGAGAATTTATCAATTAAGTATCAACAAATACCTTTTTGTTCATATCAATGATAGATAAAACACTAAAGATAGTTAATGCCTAGGAGTATTTGATTACATTCACTTACATTATTTGAGGGCTTAGAAAACCATCATACTCATCCTCGAGGGCTTGAGGATGATCCCAATGATAGAGGGACATAGAAGGTTGAATTCCTATACATATGTGTTTGTTCACGGACCAAGTAATACAAGATACTATAACGTATATATAATTAATATACTTAATGTTCATTAGCGGTGATTAAATTGATTAGTCAGCTTACCATTAGCAATAAGCTCGTCGATGAGAGCATTGTAGAATTTTACACCTTTTACTCCATCCTTTAACTTCCCACCTTTAAAGTAGTGCCGAAAATTAAGAAAATCCACCAAAATATTCTTAAAATATTAATTGTAATTAAAAATAATGTAGATTTACTTACTGGGTATTAATCTACCCCATGAAATCGAAAATCTGAAAGCATCCATATCTAACTCTTTCATAAGCTTGATATCATCCTGGTTCATAATATTTTTTCATTTAAATATTCAGTAACGTAAGATGATGGGTCCAAAATAGCAATTAACACACACACAAAAACATCATTGACAATATATACCTTATAACGATGGTAAAAGTCGATTGCCACGTCTCCATTCTGCATATTGGTTCTTTCTGCACTTCGAAATTATACGAATCATTATACATCTATATATTAGTCATATACATGAAATATTTATAATATTAAACATATAAGCAATATAAACAAGTAATCGTATTAATTAGAGACCTGGAAAAGTGTGGCTGAAGTAATCCCAAATATTTGGCGATTTTCCACCTTCACTTCTTGCACCTTCGTACTACAGAATATACATTTGGACCAGCTTAGACACATTAAAAGCATATATAATATTCTTTAAATAAAAAATCCAATATTTACAGGCTATACCTATATCAATTGTCTAAAATGAATGTTAAATTCCACATCAAAGGTGCACAAAAAAAGTTCCACATCAGAAGGAATAATACATACAAGTACGTACATTCTTCGAGTTCACATTATTTGCCAACGTCACACAACTAAAATTAAGTCCATAACCAATTGCATTATCATAATCAAATTAATGGAATTTTTTTCATATTTTACCAACTGAAATGTTACCTGAAAAGCAGATGCAGCAGTTCCAAAAACAAAGTTATCAGGAAAACTACGACGATCGAGTACTCGAGATTCAGGAGGAAGAGAAGTAATCTTCTTAGACAAGCATGAGATTATCAAAAGGGGGATGAAAAATTGCACCTTCATTTTATTTGGCTCTTATATTTTGGATTAATAAAAAGTTAAGTATTTCTTGAAAGCTGATGAGATTTGTAGATGTTGCAAACTAAGCCGTTTCTCTTCTTATATATAGAGTCTTCTTATATATAGTCTCGTATCGTAACGTTGGTTTACGTGGAAAAGTATATCCTTAGAGTTATACATTTCATATAATTATGAACTCTATATAGTAGCATATAATAAGTTACTTAACTAGGATTAAATAATGAAATCCCTGTAGCTACTTTCAATAGAAAAATCATGGTAATAAATTAGGAAGAGAATTCAGTTTCGGCTTCCTTTTTCTTCTACTCCCAAATTCGACCCCTGTTCTTGGCTTCTGTTCATTTCAGCGTTTTTAAACACGGACCGAACCGGCGGTCGGACCGTATTGAACCACGAACCAAAAATAATTTGGGTTGGGTTAGTGTCAAAACCCAACTAAAATTGAACCGGCTAAAAACCCATGTCGAACCGTCAAAAACCCGGACCCCAGTGACCTATTGAATCGGCCAAACCTCGGTTCGTATATAAACCAAAATTTTGTTAATAAAATAATTAACTTTTCTTAAACTAAAAATGGGATTGAAACATTTTATTTCATGGTCACTTATGTTGAAGACTTTAATAATTGAAACTTTTACCTTTTTGAAATTTGTATAATTTGTAAAAGAACAAAACACTTGTTTTATTTTAAAATATAATTTTTTAACAAATGTATATAAATTTTTTAAAAGGTGATGAAGATTTAGAGTAATAAAGATTCAGAGGATAAAGTTTAAATATGCTTTTCATATTGATTTTAGTTTGGAACTATTAAATTTTATTACTTTTGTTACATTTCAGTTGTTATTTTTAAAAAAATTTCTAAACATTGTGGCTATTGAAACATTTTATTTGATATGATCTATTTTTGTAAAAATATGCATATTATTTATAAAATATCAATAATTCATTTTAATCTAATCAAACCCGATCAAATCCGGTTCGAACCCGGTCGAACCACAATGTCGAACCACAATGACCCCTGGCCTAAAATATTTCCGGTTCACTAGCCGGTCCGGTTTAAAAAACACTGGTTCATTTTCATCTGTGAATATTGTCGTGATCACTGCTTAAGTTCAAGATATGTGTGTGTACCTTGTGCATGTACGTGTGTTTCGACAAGTGGAGACTGAATGTGGTCTTGATAGTGACTATGTTCATCAGTCTACAATCGAGAACTCTCTTGCATTTAAATAAAACTCTCTGGAATGCTTGTAACTTTCCCGTTCAAAAAGCTGCCGTTTCCTTTTACGTACTCTGATGTAAGCCTGACCGCTGATGTAATATTCACTAAAATCCTAACCCTATTTCTGCCAATTTGGTTTTTATTTTTGTGGAGTGGAGTTTTAAATGATCGAAATTTGAAACAACCTTTTAATTCTTTCGATTTTATATATGAACAGAAACTCTAACTAATTTCCGAGTATACATAAAAAGTAATATTTTGTCATTTAAAACATTTATAGTGTGGCAAAAGAGGAAATTTTAACTAATAGTGGGAGTCTGTTGATAGTGGGATTGGAATTCATATCTTGGTTATTCATTAGCTAGATATAAATATATTATATCTGAATTTGTATAATAGGATATTCCCACATCAGATTGAATAAGTGTTACATAGTATACTGGGGGTAGATCATGGATGTAATAATTGAAACTCTAACTAATTTTTGAGTATATCTAAAATTTATATTTTGGCATTTAAAACGTTTACTAGATTCGATCCACAAGAATATATGTATTTTGTTTTTTTTAATTTTTATTTGTATTAAATGTTATTTTTGTAAATTTAGTTATGTTACATAATTGTCGTATTACATATTTGTAAATTTATATTGTACTAAATGTTATATTTTTGCATTTTAACCTTCTGTTGTATCATCGATATTGTGTCATATAAAAAAATCCAACATTTATATATAATTAAATTTATGTATAAGATATCTAGTAAAAAAAATCTGAATCAAAAATACAAAGAAATATACAACTATGAGTTAGTATGTTATAAAAATGATACATTAGTTATAAAATTTGCAACAAAATAAAATGATTATTCAACTTCTATCAAATTTATAACATATAAAACATTAAGATTTAAATTTGTAAGAGAATTAAATGAAAATATCAATTTAATTTATTTGATAGCAAAACACACCTATGGATTTAAGTTTGTGTACATTTCATATAATAGTTTTGGTAATGTTGAATTGTTCAAGGCTAAGAAATTAAAAGCATATTCGATATCACAAGGACTGTTTTCCTATCTTCCCTTAATAACATATGATATATATGTATCTTTCCCAAATATCTCCTAATGCATTATGTACATTTCTTTGTTTAAACATATTCAATACATCTCAATTTTCTTTTAGTTTAAATTATATAACATCATCTGTGTGGTTCTGCGCTACTAACATACATCATCAAATATACAAAAAGTCAATTTTGATTAACAATGAACAAATTTCATCAATAATTTTATCTAAATTAATACATTTATTAAACATTGATTATTGCTATACTATAAGCTTCAATTCCACATTTCAAGATATTAAACCCACGGATTATTACTTTAAATAAGATATATTATGTGGATCCAAAGATTCCATTGTTATATTAATAAGGTATATGACTTTTGTGGTTTAATACATTTCAAAATATTAAACCCGCCGATTTAATTGTTATATTATAACAATAAGTATAAATTTTTATATTTTTATTTAATCACTATTTTCATATTATTTTTAATTTATAATCCATATTAAAAGGTAGTAATCATATTTTATTAATATCTTAATCCATATTAAAATCTTTTATATAAATAATTCATCTCCCCTCAATCTAAACAACCCATCTAGAAACAATATTCCTAAATATCTCCTCTCAACCTAAACAAACCATCTGGAAAAAATATTTCTAAAATGCAACCAACGAATATAACAGACCTACATTAGTATTTAATTACTTCCCTTAAGTTATTGTTGCCGTGTATATTGGTTAAAATTCGAATTAGGAAAATGCATTTATAAATTGGAAAAAACAACTATAATTAGATGTACTTCAGTGGCATTCTAGTGTAAATAAGTTGAAAAACTAAAGGCTAATTTATTTTTGCACTTCTATTTTAATAATATAGATAATTTACAGTGTAACAAAAGATAAAACTAGCCCTGCGATTTGAACCAGAATTTTTAGCTTTTGGTTCGCCTTAGGTTTTGAAATCAGTTTGGTTCGAAACGCTTTTTTAAAAAAATCTGTTACAAGTTCGTAAACATACGGTTTGTAAATATTTGAATTGATAGTATTAGGGTGTGACTGGTTTCTCCGTAACCACCCACAAACGCAATTTTTGTAGCGGTTGTTGGTTTGCTACAATTACACAAAACAATAGTTTTGCTACAATCACACAAAACACTACAAATCGTTTCAAACCGCTCTAAACTTCATAAAATCAAAATCTGGTTCCCGCTAACGTTTGCGGTTGCGGTTGGATAAATATATAAATTTTAAATTATAAATAATATATTTTATATTTTAATTTAAATTCACGAAAGTATAATTATTATTATATAAAACTTTAAAATATTCAATATAATTTTAAACATTAACATATATACACATATATATATACATATATAAGTGAAATAAAATATTTCTTTAAAAGTTCTAATATAAATCTTAAAATAAATTATAATAAAATTATAACTTTCACATAAACTAAAAAAGTAAATGTAATATTGTTATTAATTATATTATATTAATATTTTATCATAGTAGTATACTTTTGATATTTTTATAACGTTAAAATATGTTAATATTAATAATTTATTATTAAACCGCTGCAGTATCTCATAATCAACCAGTCACAAATATTCCGCAAACGCAACAATTTCTTTCTAACCGCTGTACCGGTCGTATAGACCGCTTAATATCGTTAGAAACTACAACCACCCATAATCGCAAACTCCCGTAACCACTGTATTTCAACCAGTCAAACTCTTATTTTCAGCTTTACGGCGCTGCGTGTGCAATCAAAATATCCAAATAATCCAACTCACAATACCACAATCGCTGAAAACCATGAAATTATCAAAAAAAAAATGAACAAATTATGTTGTCGAGTAAAATCAAGGGGAATTGCATTGTACAACCATCAAACAAATGTTAATTCACTCAATAACTAAAATCCCTAGATCACCAATATACAAGCTCCACAATATAAAACATAGCCATATTGCCCCTCATTTGTGACTTGTGTAACCTGCTGAGAAATATTTATTAAAATAAATATTAAACAAACAATATCATAAATTGTGGCCACCATTGATACACATCTCTTCTCTTCTTCTTCCTCTTTTCACCAAGTCTTTGTTTCTTCTTCATACGTACAAACACACACCACTTCATCTCAAAGCAAGGAAGAAACAAAGATTCTGAGTTTTCGAAATTGAATTTGAAGGAGAATATGACACCGTAGAGAATGAGGTGACATCACGTTTTATACTATGTTTTGTTTTTGTTTATATATTCTGTTTCTGTTTTTATTTTTATATTGTTTTTCTATTTCTTGTTTTATACTCTGTTTTTGTTTATAATTAAGCTTTTTTACTTTGTTTTTGTTTTAGTGATCCAATGGTGAAGAATAACGATGACGCACCGGTAGAAGCGTCGTTGTGTCGGGAAAAAAGAAAGGAGACAAAGATGATTTGTACATGGTGGTGAAGAATAACGACGGTGAACGAAATGAAGGTATATCAGACGTTTGAAAAAAGAGAAATTGAAGAAGATGAACTCGCCTAGTATACTATATTCAGTGAACAAAATAGTATACTATATATTTTTTAGTGTAGCTATTTATGTAAACTTACCATACTATTTGGGACATATTCAATACTATTTCTTTAAAATGTAATACTCGTGATCACAATATTTCAGCAGGAGAAACTTTATATATTGGATGTGGGTTGACATTTCGGATTAGGTATAGTTTTATCATTTGGGTTGAAATTCACTAACGAGCACACTCTAAAAGTATTATATTATATCCACCATATAGTATAGTATTATGAACATAGTGAATGTCATTACTTGAAAACGGGGGAAACTGTTTATATATCGGATGTGGGTTGACATTTCCGGGTTAGGGTTTAGTGTTATCATCCGGGTGGAGGTTTCACTAACTCACACTCGCTTCGCTATTGTATTAGTGATATTAACCCATCCATGTCGTAGTGTCGATATTCTATTCAATAATATAGTAATATAACATATATTTAACCTTCTTACTAAAATGTAATCATCTGGTGACTGTCAATATTTCTTAACAAGGAGAAACTGTTTATTTCTTGGATGTGGGTTGATATTTCCGGGTTAGGGTATAGTTTTATCATCCGATTGAGTTTCACTAACGAGAACACTCTAAAATAGTATACTATATCCACCATATAGTATAGTATTATGAACGTGGTGAATGTCATTATTTGAAAACGGAGGAAACTGTTTATATCTCGAATGTGGGTTGACATTTCAGGGGTTAAGGTTTAGTGTTATCATCTGGTTGGGGGTTTCATTAACTCACCTCGTTGCTCAGTTACTTGTATTAGTTATATGAACCCATCCATGTTGTAGTGTCAGTATATTCTATTCAATAATATAGTAATATAGCATATATTTAATCTTCCTACTAAAATTCCCTAAATTATTGAATGAGAACTAAAATTTACTTCACAGTATCATGTAAACGTACTATACTATATCCATTATGTAGTATACTATTTTGAACGTATGTGGTTTGTATGTGTGTGATGTGGCTTCATTATTAGCCATGTTTAGTTTGAGTGATGTGGTCTTACCTTCTTCCTTTCACCTGCTATCTGCACAAAATAAGGTTATAACCGGATGAAAAGAGACACAATTGTTAGTTTCTTAAATATGTCAACATCAATATCATACACTTAATTTTGGTTGTGATTTTGGTTATTGAGCAAATAAGCCCTAAAATCAATCATGTTTTTTTTTTAAACAATCGGGTTCATAGTATAAATTACTAAACATATAAAAACATTTCCCTTTATTTCCAACAGAGAAAAATGATAATAACTTTCTCAAAGTAACAAGGATATTAATAAAACGGAATATTACAGTTTCCATCAATTGCTTTTCTTTGGATTCAACAACTCTTTAAACCACTTAGCAGATTTCTTGGGGTATCTCTTACATCCATCTTTGAAGTCCACGTAAACTAACCCGAACCGGACGGTGTATCCCATTGCCCATTCAAAATTATCCAACAACGACCACGCAAAGAATCCCTTGACGTTGGCTCCAACCCTATATTCATTTAACAAAGCATTTTACAACACCGTTACATAAATGTACATGTTTGTTTATATCCATTTATTATAATGCGTCAAGTGGGATTCTTAATACAGATTTTTTTAAAAATGCTTACGAGATTGCGTCTTGAACCATCTCGAGATGTCGAGCGTAGTAATCGATTCTATCGCCGTCTTTAAGGAATATTTTGTCCGTACTAAATTCATCTCTCCCTACAATAAATATATCACCCAGAAACTAGAACCCATTGTCGAATATTCATAAATATATATCAATCAAGAAAAGCTCATGGCCTTGTGAATTACCGTTTTCGGTTATGTACATGACCGGGTCTTTGAACTTGTATTTTGCATAGAGGACAAGATCACGAATACCCTTAGGATATATCAAAAGCCAATCTGATGCAGCCTATAAAAAAAAAAAACACATACAAGGTTATATGGGTTTAGTATCTTAGACAGTGAGGTTTTAACCTAAAAATTGTAAGATTTTAAAAGATTAATCTAGAAAAGTACCTTTGGACCAATGGGAACTCCTTCTCTTTCACCTAATAACAATTTTTTTGGACGCATAAATATTTGATTAATTTGTTTTGAAATAGTAAAAAAAGAATTGGGATGAAGCAAAAGCGAACCTGTAACACTGGCACAAGGATCAGAGAACATTGTAACCTGTTCGGTGGAGCAGGGGACATCCTTTGCGTAAGTGGAAGAGTAATAATTGATGCCAATGAAATCATATGAACCCTTAAGCATCTTAGACTGTTGTGCAGTGAATGTAGGCAACCGACCGCCTTTTACGTTGTTGACCATGTCGATAGGGTATTTACCGGTCACGAGTGGCTCCATGAAGTAGTCAAATGTGAAGGCCATGGCTCGTGCCGCAGCTAACCTATCTTCCGCCGATTCTGTATAGGGCAAGTTCCAACCCGCGTTCAAAGCGATACCTACTTGACCCTTTTGAGATGCCTGTTGAACAACATTCAAGAGCAGGTTTGTTATGTTCCGCAGAACAATAAACGTACAAAGATTCGATGATTCCTAGTAAGGTTTATTTTCAGCCTAAGATTTGCTATACACATGATCAATTTTAGTAACTTGACTGGCAAGAAACAGAGTAGAATCTTGTTTTTTACTCACCTTGTATTTTTTCCGGTAGACCTCGACGGCGGCTCCGTGAGCAAGGATGAGGTTGTGACCGACGATATAAGGCTCGGTGGCTCCATCTCCTCCACTGCAATTAGGGTTTGTGAATTTGGAGCATCTTCCTGGAGCCATTGCACCTGCAACATAACCTTGTTGCACCACTGTCAATGGCTCGTTCAATGTCATCCAGTGCTTCACTCTATCCCCAAAATTCTTAAAGCAAATATCCGCATAATCACGGAAATCGTTTCTGTTTCACCAACCCAAAAAAAAAACAAAATCAATAAAGTCGGATAGTTTTGTTGTTAGTATATATATTTGAATGTTAACTGTAATGGCTAGTTGAACTTGTCCTTTTTGTAATTACTAATGCTAAATAAAACTGAAGGTTTTGAGGACTTACACAATCTCTGCGCCACGAAATCCACCGTAAGCATCTTCAAGACCTTGTGGTGTGTCCCAATGGAACATGGTGGCAAAAGGCTTGATTCCTATAGACAATGAGATAATTACCTTGATTACTGCTTGTATTGCGTTATAACTAATTAGCATATCTTATATTTGAAGGGTGGAAGATATGTTATTAGTCGCTATCTCACTAAGATTTTTTCTTAAGTCAAAAGATTCCACTCGAAGTGCTATGACTTATGATAACTTATTCAGTGGGTAACATGCAATGTTTCATTTAACACTTTGCCAAAAAAAACATGTCGTGTTTCCAAATCCGTACGTGAAATAAAACCACACAACTTGTTTTGAAGGCAGCCAAAATTGATTTTGTAAGGGTGGCACGCATTGATTGATTGATTTTGAACTTCGAAGAATTAAATTCAAGAAAAAAATGAACCATCAGAAGAAGCCAAGCCATTAGAAGAAAATCTAAATATATATGTATAATCATAATACTTTGAAATAACATTTACAAATATAACAATTTGAAAGTAATATAATTTAATATATACATGAACAAACATAACAATTTGAAAGTAATATAATTTTAATATATACAGTAAAACCTCTACAAATTAATAATGTTGGGACTTTGAAATTTTATTAATTTATAGAGATATTAATTTACAAAAGTTACCTTATTTAGATTTTTTATTTTAAGATATATTTATTGTAAGATAAGAAAAATATTTAATTTTAGCGTATATACATTAATTGTTATTTTATGAAATTTGACATTTATATTCATTTTTATATATTATTTGATGTACATAATATATATGGCATAGAACTTAAATGTGGTTTTAGATATAACATTACTAAATTTCATCAAAAATATATCAAGTGCTAACAAAATATAAAGATAACTCCATGTGAATATAAAACAAACAATATAATTATAAGTTTTTGCTTATATAAAATATGTATACATATAAATTATTAATTTATAATTTTAATGGGACCATATATTTACATAGAATTTTTTAAAAAATTATTATCTTATAATTTTATTAATCTGTGTCAAAATTTGAATCTGTCCAATTAGGGACCGATAAAATTTATTAATTTATAAAAATTATTAATTTATCGAGTATTAATTTATAGAGATTCTACTGTACATGAGTCAAAGTTTAAAACAAAACGTGTATTAAAATCTTAAATTAAAGTAATTTGAAACCGAGAGCGTTACTTTAGCTTTATTTGTCTAATGGTATGTTTGTCTTATACCTTTGGACAAAAGCTCATTGATCAAGTTGTTGTAATAGTCAATACCAGCTTGGTTTATTCCTCCTTTTAGATTCCCACCTAAGTAAGAAACAACACGTTAGCATTATTGACAGTTAAATAAATCAAATTCCATGTGAACCCCTTTCAAAGAGAAGAAGAACCTACGAGGCAATATTCTCGACCATGAGATTGAGAATCTGTAAGCATTGAAGCCGATTTGATGCAATAAAGCCACATCTTCCTGTAATCCAATGTTTTAATATATGATATGATCAAAGATTGTGGCTGGTTTTGAGGCCAATGAAAAATAAGAGCAAACAATTTAATTTTACATATTTAATTTTTTTTTTTTTAAATAATTACCTTGTAAAGATGGTAAGAGTTATCTGCCACAGACCCATTGCTACCATCCTTTATCTTCTCTGGGGAATTAGAATTAAAAAAAAACATTATTTGAGTTTATCAACTATTTAATACTCCCATTGAAGAATCAAAAGCAGAGTAGTTAATTTTCTAAAAAACATTTGAAGAATAATGCACATTTTAGTATTCAGTCTTAGAGTGGTCCATCAATCTTTTAATAAGAGCAGATTCACACATATATGTACACTTAGTTCACAGATCTTGAATCTAAACTATTCTTTAGATCCTAAGAACGGTGAGATTTATATCAAATTAAAACCTGGGTATTTTTCAGAGAAGGTATCCCAGATACTTGGTCCTCTACCATCTTCATGAGCACCTCCTTCAACCTGAGAAGTGTTAAACAAGACCCATAAACCTTTATTTCAAGAAATAAATCATGGTAATTAGAAGAAACCAAAAAACAAATACCTGGTAAGCAGATGTTGCTGACCCAAAAATGAAATCTTCTGGAAAATCACTTCTTCTTAATTTAGGTGTTGAAGAATTTTTCTGGGCAAAAACTCCATTGGATGCCAAGACAATGAGCACTATTACTAATGAAAAAGATTTTCCTCTCATTCTTACTTTTCTTTTGATTGTTAATTTTTCTTTGAGGGAAGAGGAATGTGTGGGACTTTTTATATACGGGAGCGAATTGTTTTGCACTGATTAGAGAAAGAGAGAGAGAGATTTGTTTTCTTTTATGGCAACAAGTTTTTTCTTTTTTTGGTAACGAAATGGCAACAAGTTAGTAAATAAAAATTCAACTAACCATATCAAGTTATCTTTCAAAGGAAAATTAGTACAACATTAGTTGAAAAAACCTTATTTATTTGCATCGTTATTTATATAACCGGCATTAATTATCTAAAAAATTACCTATAGATGAGTCATTTTGTAAAAAAAATATATATAAAAAGCAATGCAGCAAACTTGCACGTTTTTCAGACAATTACGGGAGGTGCTAATTTCTAAAGGGAACGTGAAGACGTGTAAGAACTGATGGGACATCTGTTTTCGTTTCTTTGTGCTAAAACGTTTCTTGTAACGGCTATTTATTTCAAATCTTGTAAGATAAAGATATATATACTTTTTAATTATGTGAAGAGTATTATTATTCACAGGTTGGTGTACTCTGGAACGCGGTGGGAATAGTCTGTCGGTCAAAAAACTACTACTTTAAAGTCTAACACGATATATTTGATTAATTAATTAAGTCTTTCTCTGATATCCAAGTGACGAAACAAGTCCATGTTTTGGTGTTAGGGGGTCTTTTGTAATTTATAATTTCTAGCGAGTTTTTAAAGAAGTGATTTAAATTGATGATATGAAAATAAATGATTGAAATATTGAATGTAAACATTTTTATTTTTTTTCCTCTAAAACAAAAAAAAATGATAATAGAAAAATTACAAACTCTTGTAACAGTCATATAAACGGAAAGATTAGTAGAGTACACAAACAGAAAGGACTATGGCAAGTAGTATAAATGTAACTGACTATTCAAAATTATTTTTAATCATTGATTTATCAATTTTGGCGATTAGTTTATAAATATGTGAATTCCAAAAAAAAAAAATTAAGCTATAGCATGTTGGGCCAACAAACTGAACGGCCTCTATAAGATCTTAGGCCGAAACGTATCTTAAGGAAAAAAGGATAAATGTCTCGCAAATAGGCTTTTTATTTGTCAAAGTACCCACCAGGAACAGTAGAGCTTGCTCTCTCCATGTTCAATGCCTTTGCGATCAAGTAAGTCTTGTTGTCGCCGTTTTCGACCTATCCCTCTCTGGAACGCTCATGTATAACCCCTGCGGTTGAGTCTCTATGTTCGTTAGACGACACCAAGGCTCTTGCTGTTGTTCTTGTTGTTGTTTCTCGTTGCCTGATTCTTGAAACTATTACTTCGAGCTGTCTAATGCGTTCTTCGATCCGCGAGTGAGCAGTCTCGAGCTCGTTTAACCATGTAGAAATCTCAGAACCAGGAGGCGGGTTTTGGTTTAGATCAAGTTCCGTTGTCTCTGCTTGGACACTAGTCAACATGAGAGCTCAAAGACTTTCATTGATTTATGCATTATCTGATAGCAAACTGTATATCATTCACTATTAGTATATAGCAATATGGCTGCTATATTGAGAAACATGTCTTCAATCGACAATATGGATAATGCTAGCAGGAAAAGATGAAACAGTTTTGCTGATTATCTGAAATGTTCAAATACACTACCATTTTTTGGCATAAGTGTTCAAATACATTACTGTAAGTCACTTAAACATAGTAATCAGACAGAACATTGAGTAATTATCTGTTAAAAACCCAAAAAGACAAAATAAAATGCAAAGATAATCTGCATACTCATAAAAAACCAAGTCCGGAGAACAATGCTGAAAGCAAGGAAGGATCGAATCCAGCAAACACTGAAGGGTCAACAGATGAGAAAACTGATGGATCAAACCCTAGATAACCGGAAGATGAAGAAGAACCGAATCCACCTCCCAGTCCAAATGGTTGGTCAACAGATGAGAAAACCGATGGATCAAACCCTAGATAACCGGAAGATGAGAAAGAACCTGATCCACCTCCCAATCCAAATGGTTGGTCAACAGTTGAGAAACCCGACGGGTCAAACCCTAGATAACCGGAAGATAAAGAAGAACCGGATCCACCTCCCAATCCAAATGGTTGGCCAACAGATGAGAAAACCGACGGGTCAAACCCTGAATAACCGGAAGATGAAGAAGAACCGAATCCACCTCCCACTCCAAATGGTCCGAGCAAATCAAGAAGCTGAGAAACTTGGCTTGGATTTTGTGCCGTATTGGTTACAAGATTATTAATCATCTCATTAATCAACGGTCTAATGATAGGACTCATATTTGGCATCACCAACGGATAAGGATTATTAAAAACTGGACTAGGAACATTACCAAACGGCATCGTGGCGATAAACTGCGGTTGCATCCCGTTCGGATCATGTTGGACCATATTTGTTGGACTAGGTAGTTTCCTTCTAGCACACAACAAATGAGCATCGAATCCACCACACTCTTTACAGCTATATAGCCACGAGTTGGACCCGACTCCTTGGCACACACTGCAGCGGAAGCTAGCCACTGCAGCTGATCTTGATCCGGATCCGGAACCGCCCGGAGGCAGGACGGAAAACGTTAAAGAAAGTTGGTGGTGAGGGTGAGATTGGTGCGTGACACGAGAAGGCATGTTGGCACAAACCGTGTGAAGATCTATACCGCAGTCTCCGCAATGGTAAGCGAATCCGTCACCATCTTTGCCGCATGCGTCACAGCGGAATCTCGCTTCTTGGTATTTGGGAGAGGAGATTAGAGTCAGGAGATGGTTTTTGTCGAAAGGGTGTCTGATTTTTTGAGGCAACTCGGAACATTTTAGGTGGATGTGGAAGTTGCATGGCTTACATGTGTATGAAGGAAGATTGAGCAGTCTTAACTTGCAAACCACGCAAGAAGAAGAAGGGTTGGCTTGAGGATTGAGAGATGAGTTGAACAATGGATGTGGATGGCTAAAATGTCGAATTGAGTCTTCTGGTTTTGGCCTTCCCATTGTTTTACTGCACAATTTGTTCAGAGAGGGTTATAAAATGTTATTGTAACTTGGTATATATGAACACAAATCAATGGCTTGGGGACTTGTTGGAACATTTTGTTTTGTGGTAGTCATTTTTTTCTACCGTGTGATGTTAATTCTAAAGTTTCAGTCGACGACTTTAAAGTCAATGGTTAGATTGTTTGATCAAGTCGTTGCCCACTTGGATTATATTGAAACCTCAAAATTATTGAGAAACTCTAGTGCTTTGTGACAACTTAACAATCACTCAAGTTGGAGATTTCAAATAATATTTAGACGATGCTAGTAGTCCTGTATCTATTAAATTCCTATCACTTTGTAGTTTTATTTGTCAAACAATGTAACTCTGAACTTTTCATATATTTTTTTGTGATTTTTACATTCCTATCAAAAAAATATAAGAACTAATTATTATATCAAAGAATTGAAAGAAGGCTACATACACTTGATGTAAAAAAGTTTTGACTAAATAAATTTAACAAATCATTCAAAAAAAGAAAAAGAGAAAGAAAAAGGACTACATAATAATTTATATGGCTAGTGGGAGTATCTAATGATTTATTAAGCGTCCAAAATCGTGCAATTCTAATGTCAACCTTCTTCTGTATATTAAATTGTTACAACTAGGTGAATACGAATAACAAAAACAATCTCAGAATTATTTAGCCAAAAATAGAAATCACAAGTCCTCTACATGGTTGCTATTTATAGTTGTTAAACGTTTCTTCCACGTAAAAGTACCAAATCCAGACACAATGACTTCAAATAAACCAGTTAATCGCCCGTCCGTGAGGCACCCGAGTCACAGCCATCCGCTACGCATCTTTAAATCTCAAGAAGGAGATGAGATCATCTGCTCTGGGTGCGAGCTTGACCTAATCGGACAAGCCTTCAAATGCACGAAAAAAGACTGCGATTACTTCTTGCACAAGTCATGCTTCGACCTACCCCGTGAAACCAAACATAAGTCTCACTTAGACCACCCTTTGACCCTGCTTCATTCCCCACCGTATGGTCACTCTTACACATGCGACGCATGCGGCCAATATGGATCAGGATTCACTTACAACTGTTCAGAGTGCCAATACGACTTACATGTCGGATGTGCGTTTATCCCCGAGACAGTGGAGCGCGAAGACCATGACCACCCACTCACTCTAGTTTACAACACACCATGCAAAGGTCGTGGGGACGGTGCGATGTTCATATGTGATGTTTGTCAAGAAGATATGTCGGAGAATCTTTGGGTTTATTACTGCAAAGAATGTGATTATGGGACACATGTGCATTCTTGTATGGTTTATGAAGATCATGAGCCAAAGAGAGGAGGAGAAGGAAGAGAAGGAGGAGAATCGAGCTCCGCGGCTGAAAGGATGAAGTCGTTGATGAAGGCTCAAGATGAGATGGCGGCATTGCAGCTCGAGGCACGTATTAGGAAGAGTACTAATGATGCTATACTTGATTTATGGGATGAACCAAAGCGGAAATACTATTATTGGTGATTGAATCTATGAATGAAGTTTGATGCATTGATGAAGCTTGTATTGTTATTTCTTTTGGAATTTTCGTTTGTTCGTGTCAATTATTTCAGTTACTTTTTCAAAAATGTAATTCTATTATGCGAAATAAAAAGGCAATAAGCTGTTTGATGTTAACTATATGAAGAAGGAAATACTGTTTTGTTGTGCGGTTCAATTTGTAGGGAGATGTCTATCCAAACATTTTCCAGTCGACGACTTTTCGCAATTATATAAGAAGTGAACGATAAGATTGCATGATAAAATTCTAATCCACTTGTGTTTTTGTTTAGATTTTCTGTTTCCCTTTGTGTTAATTACCTACATTTCATAATATTTTATGTTAATCTTTGTAATAACGAATGTTTCAATTCATCAGCAGGTCCGATTCATGGCATAAGCCACACAAACTGCCGATTAAGACCATGTCGCTGGATTTAAAAGATTCATTACAGATTTGCATTGTTTATGATTAATTGTATATTTTCTTATACTGGATTAGGGCCCTAAACAAATTCGTTTTTGTTGGTCCGGGATTGTTCATCAGCATTAGTTGTATAGATAAATCGTTATATTGGCATTTTCAAGTAACATATTCGTGGGTCTAGCAGGTGACCACGTCAATTATTTTCAACAAATCGAATGCTAAACGTAAACCAATTCATCATGGTACATGCATCTCAATCCTCAAAGAAGACTTAATTAGGGTTTTAAGCTATGCCTTTCATTAGATATGACTATATGTTACTCATGTTTATGGTTTTCAAGTAAAATCGTAATTTCTAGTTTCTTTTCCCGAAGTCATAGCCACTTATATTCAGATGACTTGGAGACAATATGCATTAGAGACCAAACCTACTTAGTTAACATCACATCTTTTTGTCATCTCTTCTATTGTATACATTTACAACTTGATAATTCAATATTTAGAATCTTTAGTTACAACTGGCTATGTAATCAATTATATAAGCACAATAGGACTAGTCTGTAATGGATGCGTACTAGATGAATAGTTCCACCTCTTGACTTTGACACCCAAATGGGAATTAGTCTTATGTTATATATATATATATATATATATATATATAGATCGTATGATAATAATAAATTACGGTTTGGTTGATAAGAAAACCAATCTCATAATTATAGAAAGCAAATCCTCTTCAATAGTTGGTATTTATATAGTTCCAAAGAGATTCTCCCACAAGGCCACAAAACAACAACAAAAAACCTTAGACACATCAAGAACTAGTATGGGTTCAGGAAAAACTAGGGCTAACCCGAATAACCGTCCAACGGTGAGACACCCGAGTCACGATCATCCTTTGCGGGTCTTCAAATCCCAAGAAGGAGATGAGATCATTTGCTCTGGATGCGAGCTCGAACTAATTGGGCAAGCTTACAAGTGTACAAAGTCAGAGTGCAATTACTTCTTGCACAAGTCATGTTTTGACCTTCCCGGTGAGACCCATCACAAGTCTCACCCTGACCACCCTTTGACCCTCGTCCATTCTCCACCATACGGTCAGTCCACTTTCACGTGTGATGCATGCGGTGAGCATGGATCTGGTTTCACATACCATTGCTCTAACTGCCACTACGATGTTCATGTTGGATGTGCGTTTGTCCCTGAGTCCGTGGAGCGTGAAGACCACGAACATCCACTCACTCTACTTTACAACACGCCATGCAAAGGTCGCGAGGACGGTGTGACGTTCATATGTGATGTTTGTGAAGAAGATATGCCAGAGAATCTATGGGTGTATTATTGCAAAGAATGTGATTATGGGACACATGTACATTCATGCGCCACATATTGAAGATAATGGTGCAAAGAAAGGAGGAGAATAAGGAGAAACAAGCTCCGTGGCTTCAGAGATGAAGTCAGTAATGGATGCTAAGATGGAGATGGCGATGATGCAGCTCCAGTTAGATGCTATTGACGCAGCGGGTAGTTATGTTGGTTCATGGGAACCAAGGAGGAGATATTATTGGTGAATTCTTACAAAATGTATTATTGGTGAACTGATTATGAGTGTTTTATTGCTCTCTTTGGTGAATTTCGGTTATGAAATCAATCCAAGGAAAATGTCTCTATCTCTGATTTTTGTTCTTTCTTTGTATGTTTGTGACTTTCTTTCAGTGTGTGGCCTGTTGTAAAAGATATCATCTAGTTTGTAATAAACATAAAAGAACTGTGAGCTGTGTGATTATATATTCGCCAATAATTACTTGATGCTATATTTTTATTTTGAATTTTTGTTTGGTTAGTTAGCAAATTTTCTCTGCTAAACAAGTACAACGACTCTAAAACCGACCAGCATCATATGTATCTGAACACTTCTTTCAAAACATTTCTCTTCGAAATTTGTCAAATTTGTTAATCAAGAAAGAAAGTGAAAAAAAAAATCAACTGTTGGAAGAACTCTACACAGTCAATGAGAGATCGCTAAGCGTAGTTAATTGAGCTTACATTTTTAACTATGTCAACTCATGTATTGTCTACATCTGCAGCTTGATAAATCAATATTTTAGAATCTTTAATTACAATTTTCTATTTAATCAGTTAAATAAGTACAATAAAACTAACTATTCCCGTGATGGATGGGTTCAAAGGGAAAAATTCAACATCTTGACTTTGAAACCCTAATGAGAACTGACCTTATATACTGATATCGTATAATCAAATCATATTAGCGCGTAGTGACATTATTGTCCCAAGATAGTAATATACATACTACAACTTGGTAGATAGTCAAACCAAAACGCATCACTACTCCCATCCAGAAGAAGACTCGATTACAAGTCATCTTAATATTTTCATTATAAATGCTTTGAAACCCCTTAGCTTAATAAGAATCACAAAAACAAACACAGATAAAATCATTTTACCTACAATGGCTTCAAGAAAACCATCGGTGAGGCACCCTAGCCACAGCCATCCACTGCGAGGTCACAAAGCCCTAGCTGAAGAAGAGATCATCTGCTCTGGCTGCGACCTAGACCTAATAGGTGCAGCTTTCAAATGCACAAAGTCAGAATGTGATTACTTCTTGCACAAGTCATGTTTTGATCTTCCACGTGAGACACGCCACAAGGCTCATCCTGATCACCCTTTGACCCTACTTTATTCTCCACCGTACGAGTCCTCAACTTACGAGTGCAGCGCGTGCAGTGAGTATGGATCAGGGTTCGTTTACAACTGCTCCATCTGCCAGTTTGACTTACATGTCGGATGTATATCTATGCCTGAGTCCGTGGAGCGTGAAGGACATGAACATCCGTTAACGTTGCTCTACTGTTCTCCTTACACGAACGGGTTGATCTTCAACTGTGATGTGTGTCAAGAGACAGTTCCAGATCATCTATGGTCTTATTATTGCAAGGAATGTGACTATGGCACACATTTACATTCTTGTGAGGTAGAAGAAGAGGAGGAGGCGCCAAAGAGAGGAGGAGGAGGAGGAGGAAAGGCGAGTACAAGTGGGAATAAAGGAGGTGGAAGAGGCTCGGCTGCTTCGGAGTTAGCTGCAATGTTGGAAGCTCAAAGGGAGATGGAGAGGATGCAGATTGAGTTACATATGGAGATGCAGAGAGCCAAGATTGCTAAGAAAGCGAGAAAAGCTTGTCTGAAGTTGATATAAAAATATGATAATTAAGTTTGAAAACATATATATGTTTCTCTCGAGCTTTCTTGGATTCTTGGAGCTCTGAAACTGTATGATTGTTGTTTTTCTTTTGTGTTTTTGGTTCTTGTTTTTCATTGATTTGTTTCAGCTGCTAATTTCATGTTGTTTTCTTTTGAATTAGTTACTATAATCTGAAATAAAAAGAGGTATAGTTAAACCCTTTTGGGTTTATTTGTTCTAATCATAATACATCACCCTCTCAGTTTTTTAATAAAATGAAAATGTTTGAAGAAAGGTAACTAGTCAAAAGTAAATAGGATATTCTAAGGGGTTGATTAGCTAGCATTGACCTGCGAAAACTTGCAACATTCCCTCTGTATTATCTAAAACGAATAATCAAAAAAAAAAAAGGTTTTGTCTCATTTTCAAAAATCGTCTAATTTGGTTTTTATACAATTTATTAAAATGACATCTTAAATACGAGAAGAAGAAGAATTATTTAAAAAAAAAAAAAAAATACGAGAAGAAGAAGACCACCGAGTCAAAACCCACGTCATAACGATCAGGATTCACGCGAGGCCGTTCCGTGATCCGTCCGTCTGTTTTAAACGTTTGTGTAAAGTCACCGCATGAATCAGAGAGTTTCAGTAATTCGATTATAAAGCTAGAAAAAAAGGAAGAGAGAGAGAGAGATCTTTGATCTATCTAATCAATGGCGGACGGGAAACCGGACGAGCAGCTCTTCCAGCTTCTTTCAGGTCTTCTCCAACAGGTTTCGATCCCAATCCTATCGAGTTTCATCCTCGTCGCTCCCAATTTCTAGGATCTCAAAATCGAATTCGTCTTAGATTGAATTAGCTTTTGATTTGATCCGTAATAGAATTGTATACACAAGTTTTTATTGTTCTTCAGGTTGAATCGTTGACGAATACAGAGGAAGTGGAATTACGTTCGAAGATCGAAGCTCTCGGCTTAGAAGTCACCAAAGTGCCGTCAAAGTCTTCTCAGCCACTCACTGAGGTGGAGATTGCTAACGAATTGGATAAGTTATCAGCCAAGCTCGACGATGTTGATGAGATGATCTCGTCGGCTATTGCTTCTGATCCTCAAGTTCAGACTCTTCTTAGTGGTACTGCTGATGTTTGGATGCCTGTTATCACTGCCAACACCGAAGAGAGGCTTAACTTCACTGCCTCAATCGGTGATGATGATGAGGAAACTGCTACCAATAAGGACAAGAACAGCTCGTAATCTTCTTTGAAGAGCATGTTCTTTACTTTTTTTTTTTCTATTCAATGTGTCATCTCTCAGATATTTGATGGTGGAGGTTTATGCGAATTGAATACATCTGTTTTATTTTATCTACGATCTTGAGTTTACATCGAACAAATAAACGTTGTAATTCAATATTTGATGATTGAGGTTTGATGAAAATTGAATACAAGTGTTTATTTATTATCAGAATGCAAATTTTGCACACTGCAAGTGTTTTCTCCGGGGAAAGAAGAATTTCTACATGAACAAGGTTACTTTCTTCTGTCAGTAGAAAGGCTATTCAGTGTGGAAGGAACACCAAGAGAGTGAGTGGTGGGGGTTAAGCAGATGAAGCTTTCTTACAGAAGGCGTCAAGCCAGTCCATTGTAACACTCTTTGGCCTCTCTAGTGCCAGTCCAAGAGCTCTGTCCCATATTAGCTGTAACACCAAACCCCACAAATAACATAATAAGCTGAGTGTCTGAGTTCTATTTTTATATCGGTTTCTAGTAACAAAGAGGGCATGTTTTACCTGAGAGCAGATACCAAGACTCCTTGAGACACCAAAGAGCACCGTGTAGTACCTATAAAACACACACACACACACAGTTTTATTCAACTACTAGCGAGAAGTCTGCTTATGTTATGCGAGAAGTCTGCTTCTTACCTTGCTTCGGTTAGACCATAGTGGTTGAGCAACACTCCACTGTGAGCATCAACATTTGGCCATGGGTTCTTCACCTGTAACAAGCAAAGCCATCACAGGATTCAGAAAACATGTATAACTGATGTTTTCATGACCGTATGAGACATCCGTTGAGTTACTGACGATTCTGTTTCATACTTCCTATGAAACCCATTACATGCATTTATCGCCCTGGTAACGAGAAAAGACTAGAAATATTACCTTTCCGAGTTCCGTGAGAACAGGAGGCACAACTTCATAAAGCTTTGAGACCTATAGAGATGAAGGTTTTATTAGCCCTGCACAATAATATAATTTTATAAGAGCGCAAAAGAAAAGAAAAAGTACCAGCTGGAAAAGAGGGTCATCAGGTAAATGCTTCAAGGCAAATTCTCTTTGGCATACATATCTTGGATCAGTTTTGCGAAGAACACCATGTCCATACCCAGGAACAACCTGTAAACCAATCATGCTTTGTCAATTAATTATTTGGTAAATCATCCTCGTATGTAAGTTTAATCAGTAATTCACTATAATGTTTTCCTGGCAGTGACAACGTAGATGAATGTTGTGTGTGTTTTTTTACCTTGCCACTGTTTAATGTTTTCCAGACATATTCTTTCAACTGGTCTTTCGATATGTTTTCTCCACATTCCTCAACAACTGATTTGATCCAGATCAGAACTTCCTGTTGCAACAAGACCAAAAAAAACTAAGCTTATGTTCTTCTACCTTTTGGTTGTACCATAAAACCATCACAAACTTCCTAGATAAAATAAAAGAGAGAACTCATGAAGCTCTGTAGACAATAGAGAATACCTGATTAGCCAAACCATGGAGTGGCCCAGCTAAACCGTTTAACGCAGCTGCAAATGACAGATACGGATCTGAAAGTGCACTACCGACCTAAATACAGAAATTAACCATCAAAAATGTCCACAGTGTCAATCATTAGCAAATGTAATTGCATGTGGAACAGTCAACATTGAGAGACTATAATGAGCATACGCACCAGGTGACCAGTGTGAGCACTAACGTTTCCACCTTCATGATCACTACAACCAGAAACAAGAAGAAAATAGGAATTATCATGCTAGTAGTTGTAAGTCTTGAAAATAACAAGAAAAAATGACAGAGATTAAATTAAAAGACATAAATGGAGGAAGAAATCAGTACAGACCTGTGGATAGTGATGTAAAGCCTCATGAGCTCTTTCATTTTATCATCATCAAATCCCAACATGTGGGAAAAATTTGCACCATAATCCAAAGATTTATCTGAGGGAATGGAATCACCATTCTTATACATCCTGCAATGATTTAGCGTAGAGGTAAATACGACGCAAAAAAACAGCGGATCACAAAATATTTCCTATAAAGAGTACACAATCAGTCCCAAAATCCAGACGATGCAAGATAAACACTAACCTCCGATAAACATATGCAGCTACGACAGGAACACGAGCAATAAGGTTAAGGCAATCCTCGTAAGTTGGCTCCCAGAACCTGGACGGAAAAATCTTTAATGAATGCTAAGTTAAATGCTATCAAAAACTACACCCGAAACACTAAAAACGTACTTAGACTTGTGAATTCCATTCTCATATGCCTTTTGGAACTCACTTTGCACCTGGATACTAAGGAAAGTTATCATTCCGCTGAAATGTAATCACTTGTAGCAAAACAACAATGGGAGTTTTGGAGATCCATACCTGGAGAGCCATAACACCGCTAGCAAATTGAGTCATTGGATGAGCTGTGGAAGGCAGGGCATCGATGGCATTGTACACATAATCTGCATAAAAATTGGATATAAGTTAAGAAGTAATTATAAATTACATTTCTGCTAAACATTTTTCAGAAATAGTAATGCCTAACTCTAACAAGATTGGATGAAAATAAACATTGCAAACAACCAGATCCAGAGGTTGAACAGCCAAACCTGGCACGGCAGCACGGTTAGCCAAGTCTTTTGATAGTGCTTCAACTTGCTCTTTGCTAGGTACCTATACGAAAAATGGGTAAAAAAAGATGTTATATTGAGGGAAACTAATCGTCTGGGCATTCCCCTGACCAACTTATAAAAATGTACAGAAAAGGCACACCTTTCCAGTTAAAAGAAGCCACAAAAGACCCTCGGGCAATGGTTCTCCTCCAGACTGGGCAGCAGGCAATACTTTCTGGCACTCAGGAATTGACAAGCCCCTAAAGCGTATTCCCTGAAATAATGATAAGATAGTTTGCAACAACAGCCTTTGAAGGGGGAGGAAGAGCATTTGATATATCATATATCTAGGATCTAACCAACCAATTGTAGAGATATACAAAGAGCTATCAGTACCTCTTCCGGGTCAAGCAATGAGGTTTCCCAGAGCAATCCAGTCATCCCTCTCATCCCACCAATTACCTTTATTTAGAAGGGATTGAAATCAGTCACTCAAGGGAAGGCTAATATCAAAATTTTTTTAAAAAAATTGATTCATCATGTATTTACCATATCAACAGTGATGTTTCCCAGTTGGACCTTCCCATGTTCTGACTTCAACTTCTTCAGACGGTCCTGAAATTAGAAAAAAAAAAAATCTATGAGAAAAAGGGAGCTAGAAAAAAAAAATCAAAAATAGGTACACTGCAAGTAGTTTGCCTTAACTTCGCAGAAACAATCACAATCACAAATGTCCATTTCATGTAAACGGAGTCAAAGCTTACCTGTTGTTCCGGAATCAACTCTTGCAGCTGCGACTTGAGGTCCTGCATTGACGTCATTTACACAAAAAATAAGAGAGCAAAGCAATCTCAGGATAACAAAAAAAAAAAACATAGTCATTACTAAGCATTTTGTATACAATAGAAGATCACACGACGCAAACACGAAGAAAATTACCATATCGGTGGAGCTCTGCATCTGAATCCATCTAACGGAATTGCTAAGCGAAGATTGTTGCCCCTGGTTACACAGATCCGATTAGCATCAAAGATAGCATCAAAAACTTAGAGCGAGATAATGAAAGGCTACTCACAACGCGAGACCTCAGCCTAGTGAAGGCCGATACGCTGCGGAAAAACACCATTCCTCCAAAGGAAAAAAACCTGTGACAGTATCCAGATATTAAATTTTCAAATCAAAGTCAATCCATGGAAGCAACAAGCAGTCAGTAACGTGAATCTATAAGCGACCAAGATTCGATCAAACGAAGCTAATTCTAAGATTCCAGACGAAAATCAAAGGACTAGTTGTTGTTCTCCTAGAATCACGGAAGACGAAGAAAGGGAGTGAGGATCGGTAGGAATGAGCGAAGAACATACCAGAGATTCGGGAGGAGGTTTGACGGCGATCGAGAGAAGAGGAGAAGAAAGGCGGTTGTTGAGGCACTTTTTGCTGCGTGTGATGTTGCCAAAATGATGTGTTTTATATAAAACGGCGAAAAAAGCCAGCAAAATGCCATTTGTATTGTATAAAAAATTACCGTTTTGACCTTAGAAAACGTCGAGAAGGCAAACCAAACTTAACCGGGACAAGGAATCTTGTAGTTAACCGGAATCAAACGGGTAGAGGTCACACAGGTCAGGTTTGGACTTTTGGCGTTTTTCTTGCCTTTTACCTTTTGGGAAACCAAACCGAATTAATTTGGCTATCGTATTATTTGAAGCAACACGAACGTTTCTAGACGTACAAAAGCTAGGTTTGAAATTGTCTCTTTTTAATCCAAGCTTATGCAACCAAACATTTTTTTTTTTTGAAAAATTATGCGACCAAACATGATCAGACTAATTGAGCAGATAAATGCTAATGCCCGCAAGATTTGATAGTAAATATTATGACTGTTTAGGTTATGTTCTTTTAGATTTGGACGAATCTATAAACATTACATGTACTTGTATGTATAAGGAACTGAATATACAGAGTATAATCAGATATCCTAGACTCACTCCAATTACATATTGTGATCAATCACATTACCATTTCCTTTCACGCTTCCTCTGTATAAATGTAATCTTCCTCCTGTCAATAATATTCATTCAGTTTCCTTCCTTATCTTTACAGTATGTAGAATAGTTTCATACAAATTGTTTTGGAGCTTACCTTATGAAGGGTCGAAAGTTAACCGCAAAAGTCCAGTAAAGTCATCTTTTATATGGCCCTTGAGATACTAGTTTGTGGTCACGATCTTCTATTTCTCAAACGTCAGTAACAAATATATGTAGATCAATGTAAAGAAGACAACCTGTTTGGATGTTTACAGCTATTAAAACCGAACTAGTATAATTTCCATATGATCATTATAAACAAGTTAAGATGATGAATATAAAAGTGCTTTGTATACTTTTTATATTACACGGCCTTTTGGTTTAGCGGTTAAGCATGTTGCCAAGATTTTCATGTATCGAAGAATGTTTAACCTATGGTTAGCTTATAACGAGGAGGATGAAAACAAACCGTAACAGCTGCTATTTTAAGTAAAGAGAAAAGGTATAAGCAACGATCATCATTCTCGGTTGATTACCACTACACGGTTGAATTTCAACATATTCGAAGCAAAAAAAAAAAAGAGAATATCAGCAAGAACTATTAATTAACCAAGAGGCAGCATTATTGTGCTGAAAGAAGAGTCACAAACAAACAAACAAAAAATTATGATGAACCTACCTCTAGAAAAATTTAGAAATAGAAATTATATTCCTCATAATTTAACTATGTTCGTGGAAATGTAATTTAACCATTGATACACCATGTATGTATAACAGTTTCGATTATCTATACTATAACAACAAAACACTAGATAATGCGAAAAACAGACTTTTTCTCCAAACAATAGAAATATCAATCAAATATAAACACCAAAGAATTATAACACATCCAATACTATAGCACATCAGTGAAGTTACATATCAAAATAACTAGGGTTTTTTACCCACGAACGATTAGATACAGTCACTTCTCCGAGAAGGACTGCACATAAGTTATACTCTTCGTTACAAATATCAACCTTTTGGCGAAGTCGATGTCTACCAAAAGTTGCCATTTCTCAACATACCCAACAAATTCAAAATCCATATATGCCTTTGTTTCCCCCAAAAAAACATGACATTCTTTGTTTGCTTTCATTTCATGCTTCAAACGATTATACCTCATCAACCAAACGCGATTGTAGAATCAGAGAAACCTTGGTTAATTAGGATGAATCGTGACCCTTTGTATCGAAGTTGTTGTTGTTGAAGATTAACCCTTCGACTTGTGAAGAAGGAGAAGATCTCATGGGAAACGAAGAGAAGTAATCTTCTCCTACATCTTGAATCAAACCCTCTAGGTCAAAGTAAGTGTTTGTGTTCGAAGTAGTACTCTGATCACCGGATCCCCATTCTTCTTTTACCTCATGGTTTCCACCGTTTGCTAGTAAATCGGTGAAACTCGTACGCCTGTTAGCCGGCTGATGAACTCCGCAAACCGGTTCTTGAGACGTGGGAATTCTCGGTCTGGCACTCCTTTTACCGGTTTTGACCTCTCCCGCTGCTGGTTTTCCGGTTAGACTCTGGACAAGTGAACGGAAGTTCTTGACGTCGGTCTTGATGACCTCCGGTGCGAATATATGGATGATGCGAATCTTGGGCTTGATCTTGGATATTACTTGTGAATTCTTGTTCATGGAAACCCTAGAACTTGAACCTTTATTAAAACCTTGATGATATTGAGTAACCTCCATTGAT
This sequence comes from Brassica nigra, assembly GCA_016432835.1. Taxonomy (NCBI): domain Eukaryota; kingdom Viridiplantae; phylum Streptophyta; class Magnoliopsida; order Brassicales; family Brassicaceae; genus Brassica; species Brassica nigra. The sequence goes on from CM028245.1 coordinate 1,270,938, forward strand.
TCTCTCACCGTTCAACTAGAAGCGCAGACGAGAAAAGTTATAAACGATATATTGAGAAAAGATCAGATGTTTCTTTCTTTGTGAGATGTGTTGTTTGAACAAAAAATAATTGGTAAGTCGTGGAATAATACTGCGGCGGTTGGTTATATATATTTATGTAGAATTCTAAGTATAGGGTTGTTGGTTAGTCAAAAACATTTTATTAATAACAAACTTGAATATCAAAATGATATAAACAATGTGGTGGACGAAACATCAATGGACCTGCCCTCCATGACACACACCAACTTGGTTTAAATAAAGTATTTAAATGTATATATTATATTATTTATATGAGAACATTTTTAGTTTTATTTTACGAGGAATTTGTTATCAACAAAGCCTTTTTCAAAGAAAAAAAGTTGTTATCAACCAACTGACGAGAAATCTAAACTATACTATTATAAAATATTATACATATCATTTAAGTACCTATGCAAAGGTAGCATGAACCATATCTTTGGTCACAAATTTGAACTTTTTTTTGGGAGCGTGAAAAGTGTTAATTGTCGGCATGTAATTATGATGATGCTGTTTCAATTTTTATATACATGTATAATAGTATATGTATATTTCTCTTACAAGTGTTATTACTGTCTAATTGCTATGATATATGGCGTTTCTGCATCTTTAAATGATTCATATATTCTGTTGGTTAATGACATCGCATTAAGAATTTAACTATATGTTATAAATGTAACAATATTAGCAGATGGGAATTCAAATCTTATGCAATTTTAATACTGATCTCTATAATTTGTGGGGTCAAACCCTGACTCAGGAAAGTGTCACTTGAAAACCGACATAGTAATAATCCTACTTTTAGTTAATTTCAACTTGATGATGTAATAACTAAAACCATTAAACTATACAAGGTAATAAAACTGAAAATTGATTACTAGTTTCTTTTTGGTAATCTTCAGATACTAGTTAATACTTAATACTATCATCTTATTTAGGTTGAAATCCGACTTGATTAAACAAAAACAGTTTACCTTTAACCAATCAAACTAATCTACCACAATTAAATATTTTATTAATGTTTATCTAATTAGTTCACATCTCTATGTATTTAGACACTTACATATATATAAGCTCATTAGATATATATATATATATATATATATATATATATTCGTGAGCTCATTCATCTACACATGCCTGAGGTGTCGACGCATATGTCATGGTGCTTAAAAAACAAAGAGAAAAATGTTTTCTCGTTGGTTTATTTTTTAGTAAACTGGTTATTTAAAATTTTGCACTGAAAAGCTGACATTTTTTACAAAAAGAAAATAATATGCAAACCTAAAAAAGTTGCAAGCACATAAAATAGTAGTTGACTTTTGTTTTGCCAAAGGAGCAAACAAGAGCGACAGGGTGGATTTAACCTCCGTTGACTTGACGTAAGTTGTGATTTATTTTCATTTCAGAAACCGAATTTAGATCATATGGATATTTGGATTGATATACGGACTATATATCGAGATGTCTTCCGAAAATATTTTATTTTCGAGTAGTTACAACAAATTACATTACTTGTGGGGATGGACTTATGTCACCACAAGGTCCACAACTCACAAACAAAGACTAAAGCAAGTTGCATATTTAATAATATGCGCTATTATTTCTACAAAATAACGTACAAACTAAACCAAAAAATCCTCTTGCCTACGAGTCTACCACCTTTCGTTATATCTTTGGCCAAAGTGTAAAATTCAGCTTTTACTCATGCGAAATACCATTATATTCTGTGATTTTGACCATGTTTTGTTAATTCTTGTAAGCAATACATTTGAGTTGTGATTTACAAGGAGAGGTTAAGTTAAAAAAAAATTACAAGGAGATGTTATAATTAGTTTTCAATATTTAAATTAAATAAATCAATTTATAAGTCAAAGCTTATTATTTCCATCTATATATATGTGAAACTATATTTGATATTAGCGTGTTTGTTTATATAAATCTCAGAGATTTCAATACAAACGCGGGCAAAAAATCTCAGAGATTCGATGTTTGGCTAAATAGCTGTATTTTCAATTATTATAAATTTAGGGGGAGCAAAATCTTTGTAGTCATTATTTATTTAATGCTCTTACGCGGACTGGAGGACTTGTTCTATGTCAACTTTTGATTAATGCAATATGTATGTGAATGGGGGCATGAACTAGAAGTCATATCATTCATCGATTTAAATAACTAGAAAGAGTGGAGTTCATTCATTTAGGTTTCACTCAATAAACATGTCCAGTGTAATGCGTAAATACAAGTTTGTTTATATAAGAAACTAACTATTCATAAAGAAAATTTGTCGTTTCCCATTATTTATTGGTTCTCTACTAATATGTGAATTTGGGCCACTTTAGCTAATTGGAGTCAGTCATGTAAATTTTTAATCTTCATGCAATTTAAATTGAAAAACTCACTATGAAGAGAAAAATATTATTAAGAAGATTAATATATGAAAAAACATTTCAAAAACAGAAATGAATATTACATCAAGGTAAATGCATATAGATTTCGAAATGTATATCACATTAAGATAATTATATATTTTTTTTTTTGAAAATGTTCTGAAACGTGCATCTATCTAAACCTAGAATTTTAGCTGTCTAAACTTTGGTACAAACCGAAAGGGACAAGTCCCATATCTGCCTCCAAGTCATCCTCTAGCGTCAAATCACATGGTCAACAACCACTGTCGTCTCCACTAGCGGCAACCAGTAGCTCGATCGTAAGAGAGGGCACCAGTTGTGATTTAAGTGACTAGTGAGCCAAGGAACTATGCAATCATTATGGTTTAAAACGTCGCAAGGTAATCCCCAGCAGATGCTCAAATCACGAAATATTCTATGCATATGGTGCGTGGTAAAGTAAAATAGTCTGAGGAAGAGCAACTCAATGTAGAACTGTCGAAGATGGCATCCGCTAGCTGCAATCGGTAAGCTCATGGTGCTTAAGAAGTAGTTTTTTAATTAGATTATTCTCTAGTTTCTTATAAATTATAAGTTTATAACCTCTGACTACGCATTATAATTTGAGAGCCTTCGAACTTTGAAATATGTAAAAGAAGCTATTTGCTTTTAACATTATGCTGTCAACTCAGTGTTTGTCAAAACGTCGCTTTGGCCGAGTGGTTAAGGCGTGTGCCTGCTAAGTACATGGGGTTTCCCCGCGAGAGTTCGAATCTCTCAGGCGACGATATTTTTCAAAATATCTTTTTTTAACTTTTCACCAAAATCTAGAAGAAAAAAGCCCATCCAAAGTAAATGGCCATTAGCTCGGACTGCCCTGAGCCCGCCAGCATGTCTCCGACCGTAGGAACCGACGTTGGTGACAAACTAATTAACAACCATGGTCGACAATCTCTTTTGCCAGGTACGAGTTACGCTCAAAGCTTACGTAAACGATGGCTAATAACAAACACAATTTTGTTTCGTATGAAAATGACCTACATAATAACAAACCTAATTTTTTTTTTTTACGCTCAAAGCTTACGTAAACGATGGCTAATAACAAACATAATTTTGTTTCGTATGAAAATGACCTAGATTTTTTAAGTAATGGTAGCTAATAATAAATGACAACCAGAATAACAATAAAAACTAAAAAAGAACACAATCACAAATATACCATAAAAAAGATAAATTAATTGTTCAAAGTTCAGCAAAAATCCTTGGAAAAATATAAATATAGAAAAAAATGTATTGGTTTGGAGAGATTATCAGAATATCTAAAGATGTATCTTTTTATCATAAAAATTGATTAGTTTTTTTTAAAATATTATTTTTCATTTTCATATCTATTTTTTTCTTTCTTAAAAAGCTTTTAAAAGACTATAAATATTGTAGTGTAAGTAACTGTTATTAAAAAAAATTGAGAAGAAGTTCAAAAATATATCCATGCAGGCTCCCATGTGAGGCTTGAATTTCATAATGTTCTTTACAGAGGTATCTTACTCCTCCCTTGTACTAGAAGAAGATGTGTAGTGTGATGTTTTGAAAATAATGGCTTGAAAACAAAAGAGGGGAAGATGAGTAATTTTTTCTTGCGAATTTCATGTTCACGACGATTCTAATTATCAGTACAATCGTATTCTCGTCAACATGAACATTTACGAATCATAGTCTGATACTAAATACGATTTAGTTACACATATTTTGTCAAATAACCTTTTCAGAACTAGTAATAATGAATAATGAGAAACGTTGATGACAAGTTCTTTTGTATGATGCAAAATACGTGACGAGTTATATTTCAATATGTTTCGTATAGGCTTTATATATTGGCATATTGCCAACTAAATTGTTGATATTTCGGCTACCGAATATAAACATGAACATTAGGCTACCTAGGAAGTACGAGGAACAGTTTCGGTCAAAAAAAAAAGTCAGAGGAACAGTGAATAACTAATTTATGTCGAAAAACTTCTAATAAGAACACATGATGACAGCAGGATTTTCCCAGACTATTTTATCTTCCTTGTCTCTCCACGATCGTCTGAATTTTCTATATTTTCTAGTAGTAATATTATTTTTACTAAATGCTGTATATTTTTGCTTATATATATTCTTCTCCTTCCGTCGTGTTAATATTCAATTCCAAAAGTTTTTCTTCTTTCTAACGCCACAGGTACGAAAGTTCGTTTCTTTATCTCCCCCCACACTTTTTCAATCTGAAAGTTTGTATTTGTAGATACTGTTTGATTAGATTCTTGATGGCTCTTCCTTCCATGCAAGCCCTTTGCAGGTTTAAATAGTAGAGCAAGAAGAGCATAAAGGATTGGTTAATGACGTCATTGGTTATTGTTGGAGAGTATGAAGATGATTCATTTACAAAACCACTTGGGAGATTGTCTGTGTTTTACTATGGAGTTGGACATATGCTTAATGACATTACTGCTTCTTGTTGGTTCACTTACCTCCTCTTGTTCTTGACCCAGATTGGTCTCTCCCCAAGGTTTGTAGATAAACTCTTCACTTAAATCTATCCCTATGTGATATTATCAAATCAAGCGTTTTGTTTATTCTGTAGGGATGCTGCAATCGTCATGCTCTCTGGTCAAGTTGCTGATGGCTTTGCTACTGTCTTCGTTGGTGAATTTGTAAGTCTTTTTGCAACTAGAGCTTTTTTTTTTCATTTTAGGTGTACTTATTTATTTATTATTTATTTTTTGTGAGAGCTTGTTTTGGTTTCAATACAATCTCTTTATCAGTATGCTATAGTGTATTCAAGCAAATATTTTTAGAGCTGTAGGTTCTCCTAGTCTCATGTCATTTAAGGTTGTAAATCATCTTACATCTCTCCCTTCTTCACATGCAGATTGATAGATTTGGCCATTTCAAAATCTGGCACGCTGCAGGATCTGCATTAGTGGCTATCTCGTTTTCATCGGTTTTTGGCGGGTGTTTGCCTTGTACTATCCTCCATAGTAACTCTCTAACGCTAGAAACAATATCATACAGCATGTTTGCAGCTATCTTCAATATAGGATGGGCAGCTACTCAGGTTTCCCACATGTATAAACGCTCTTTTCTTTTCTTCATTTTATGTTCTCTTTAGGTTAACATCAGTGAGTATTCATTTTCATAATCTTTACGTTCTTTAGGGCTATGGTCAATTACATTACACTGAACTCAACAAGCAGAGTAGCACTGACAAGCTCCCGTAACGCGTTTAGCATGGTCACCTCTGTCCCCTATAGTCTTTTCATATTGTTGGTTTATTCTTAACCTTTTCCCTTTTATATGGTTTGCAGGTTGCTAATTTAGCCTTATACGCGATTGCTTTAGTTGTATTTGGTGTTAGCAAGGCTGATACAAAACAAAACACTGAATCACAGGTCTGTGTGCATATATACATGTCAAAGTTAATACCATTCGATATGATTCTAATAAGTCTGTCTTAAAGCCTACAGTATCGTTGGATTGCTTATTCATGCATTATTGTTGGCTGCTGCTTTGTCGTCACATTTCTTATGGGGACAAAGGAACCACGGTAACGCAAACTTTTCTCTAGAAATGACTTAAATCAACTTTAACCAAATATTTATTTTGATGTTGAAAGGCTGCGCATAAACCAAAGAGAAACTAACCGAACAAGAATACCATGGGCTTATTGGTTCTGTAAGATTCTATACTATCAAGTCGCTATGGTTTATCTACTCACAAGACTAGTCTTGAATGTTTCACAGGTTAGTTTTTTTGAATCTCTTCTTACTTCTCTTGTATTTATATCAAGACTAACACTCCTTAATTACTTTTATATTCACAGGCATATCTTGCATTCTTTGTTATTGATGACATGCAAATGGCTCAATCCGCCAAAGCTCTGGTAAGTGAAAGAAGAGTCTCTGTTGTTCATCAAACTTGTCTGAACCAATGTTTTCATTTTCAGATTCCTGCAATAACCTACATCTGCAGCTTCGTTGTATCGGTTATGCTTCAGGTATACAACAAGTTCAAATCTATTCATCTTCCCCATCTCTAAAACCCAGTATTCTGAAAATCGGTTTAGGCGGAGCTTAACCATCCGCTTAGTCGGCAAATCAAACCCAAACAAAATGATTTTAAAGAAAATCAGTCTATATGCCCGCATAATCAATAATCTCATATAAATTTTGTCTAACTACCACCTAACGATTTCTTGACTATTGCTGAAACATTTTATGTTATGTAACTACTAAATTCCCATTAATGTAGGAGATTCCTTGGAATGGGAAACGCCTCAAGGCTTATTATTTTGCTGGTGGTATCACTTGGATATTCTGCGGTGTATCTGTCCTCTTTTTGCCAAGAAGCCTTAACTCGTTCATGTATGCAATCTCTGTATTTATAGGCATAGCAAATGCATTGATTCTGGTAAGACACTCCTCTGCTACATCTGATGTCATCATGTTATATAAGGAAACTATATAATAATTTTGATTACTTTTAATCTTTACAGGTGACTGCAATTAGTATGCAAAGTGTGTTGGTTGGTTCAGAACTTGGTGGATGTGCTTTTGTTTGTGGGTCTTTAAGCTTCTTAGATAAAATGTCATGTGGTATTGTTTTATATGTTCTTCAGTCACACAAAGGTAAGTTTCTTCTTGTGTACTAATATTGTATCAACTCAGATAAAATTGTATGATTTGGATATGTTGTGCAGGCGGGACTTCACCAGAAGTTGTTGTTAACAGCATACATAGTTTTAACTTTTCGGTAACAAGATATGGATTAGGATTTGTCCCAACTGTGTGCTCTTTTATGGGAGTCGTTGTCACGTATTTTATGGAACTTGATGACACAATACTGAAGCCTCTATGCCAACAGTTGCTACTTTAGTGAATAGAAAATTTTATAGGCAAACTCTATCACATCCTTATATGCTATGCGGTCTACGCTCCTACAGACTTTGAATATGAGTGAGTACTAGTTCATATTATTGAATTTAGATCAATGTTAATCTTTCTTTGTATTGTAATGTTAGTTCTTTCATTTGGATCTTGTATAACATCTTGATGAAACAGAGAACTGAAAAACAAAGTATTTTTTATTTTTACAGATAGACCAAATAAAGTGTTAGCATACCCTTTTTTACATAAAACATACCAAGAATCTGATATATATTACAAAGAATCAAACAAAACAGGTTTCATGAAAAATAGTAAATAATAAAATCAATCATTTTTCATCACCAGCCCAGTTCCCCTTGAGTTTAGGCCCAGTAGGCCCATCTTCACCATACACTTCATCAGGAATCTTCTTCGCAAAGTTGACAAAAGCCTTCTTCAAAGCCCCAGGCAACAGCCTCGCGACCCTCTTGACATCATCATCAACGCTATAATCAATCTTAGGTCCCCACTTCCTGTAATAATTCAACCACGGCGGCTCCACCACTCCTCCTCCTTCATACTCCGCCGCAACCACCTCGTACCCTATCCCCGTATCCACCACCTTCTTACTCTTCGCAGTATCGTTCCTTATCCCAACATCATCGTCTCCTTGCAACACAAGTCCAGGTTTCGCATACATTGCGTGTCCGTGAAGCGACGCGTACGCCACAGGCTTGTTGCTTCCTCCTCCTTGGAACTCTAGGTCACAAGCGTCGAGCCAAACTCCTCCGCTATGCTGAGACAAGAACACTCGCCACAGCTCTCCGGTGAAGTTGCTTATACGCAACGTCACGTGTTCCCAGTCACCGATGTGCTCGCCGATTCTCCCTAACGGGAGGTTGATGAACTTGACTTTGGCACGTGCGGGGCCATTGAAAGGGTAGAATAGCCAGATGGCTATGTCGGTGAACGTTGCTCCGAGCATTGGTTTGATGTGGAGATACGCTTTCGTGTTCTGCAAGTCACCTTTCTTGACTCTATCTTTACCCTTTTTGTCTTTAGGAAGGTCTAGCCAGTACGATCCATCGTTGGATCCGCCTTGTGGAAGGTTTGATCCGTTGGATTCGATGGGGTTAGGGTTTGATTCTTGACCTTGCTTGTAAAGCAAGGCACCGTTGCTGAAGTACCAGTTAACAGAGGAAGGTAGGTATTCTTCGTCTGGGTGGAGATAGATCAACGGAGAATACGTGTTGAACAAGACTCCGATTTGGGACCCGTTTGGCATCGTAGAGAAGTTTAGTTTCGTGTTCTTCAAGCAAGATAAAGATGGAGGAGATGAGTTTTGAGGTTGCCATGTGAATGTTCCGACACAGACTCCTGTAGATTGTGTTCCTCTAATGTTCGGTCTTAGATTCGATACGTTGACTCCGTTTGTGCCCCATATCCATGTGTCAGACTCACATTGTTCGGTTAAGTCAGACCGAACACAGCGTAGTTTGTCTAGAGGAGGCTTTTGTGAGGTGGTTGTCACTATTAAACCAACGGCTTGGTATCCATCAGGCGGAACTGGCTGCCAGATGTAGCCAGGACCGTCTTGTTTGATCTTGAGTGACTCGGTGTTTCCTACGAGAGTGTAATCTACAGGTTGTTTCAAGGTGTTGCTTGAGAGATCTCTAGCTGTGAGTACCCATCCGAATAGTTGACGATTGTTTGGTTGAGCGTAGTAACCGAGGATGGAGAAACCGGAAGGGACCGATGATGGTTCAAAGAAGGTCGCTCCGAGGTTGTCTGGTCCACCTTCATAAGTGGACCAGACCTTGTTGAATGTTGAAACTTGGCTAACCTCAAGACCTCCTAAGTTAATGGTTCGTTTTGCAAACCCATTACCTGATGATTCAAGTCAAATAACGATTAGTGAATTGGTTCAAGTCCTTTATATATTATTCATGTTTCATCCATATTTCCGAAGTGGAAGAATTATATTCTCACAAGAGATGAAGAAGAACCATAGATAGTACAAACCTTGAGGCAAAGTAGGCAGTGGTGAGGGGAACTTGAAAGGAGTTTCCACGGGAAGTGCTTTGAGAATCTTTTCTGATACAACTTCAGGAGAAGGATCCGTGATTGAAAGACAGTTTCCCATTTTGAGATGGAAGATTGATTTGAAGATAATCTAACAGTAGAAACTTGAAGTCATGGTTTATATATATTTCTAGTATCTTGGTGTTTTTAAAGACTCGTCAAGAATATATAAACATAAGCAAGAGAAGTTAAATGCCAAAGAGAATAAGTGTAAAGCATATTCTTCATTGTTAATGAGAAAAAACGCAAACGTAGACGTAGAAGTCAATGCTTATCGATCTATCTGAAGCTGTCGTGCAAGGTTTTATTCAAAATATACATGTTTATTATATCCTTCTCTTTTCTTTTGTCTGCAGTTTACATATCGTGCAAGGGAATACTTGAGATTTTGATGACAAGTGACAACGACTTGTTACAGTTTATCCAATAGCAAAAAGAAAACGTGGTACTTGTTAAAATTATATAAAACTAGTATGAAATTATTATGTATATTTAACTTCCACTACAAAATCATTTGTAAGATGTTTAGTTGCTACTTGCTAGTTAGGAATCGGTCTCCGAAACGGTCTTCAATAACCTACACATCTTTAGAACTCTACTAAGTGTAACCATACAAATTAAATAATTGAAAAAGATGCCGCGAACATTTTCGGAGTAAAAATGTCACTATAACATGTATATAGAATTTCATGTCAACATTGTTGGAGGCCATATAGTAGAATTTTAAAGGAAATTTCAAAAACAAACTTGGTTTACTTATTAAGCAAAAAAAAAAAAACTTGGGTTGCTTACAAAATCACCTATAAAACCCCAAAACCACGAAAAAAGTGAACTCCATAAAACTGAAAGCATCATGACCTTGTTACCGCCAATTCGTCCAAAGCATCAAATGAAATTCAGAAATCTATAAAATTGAAGTTCAGAACGAATTTATAGATGTTGTGCTAGCCCAAACACTTTCATGTACAAAATATCAAGGATGCATATTCTTATCATATTCTTTTTTTTTGACATTCATACATGTTATTATTCAAATTACAGACATTTGAGATCTAAAAAAGCTCTTACGTACACATAAATATCAAGGATTTAACTGCCAAGACGTGAATTTTTCTTTTCAAGTCACAACTATCAGATGTTCTTATTTTAAATTACACATGCGAGCATGCGACATACTTAAAAGCTTTGACACACACACACACACACACACATATCCAGATATCAAGGGCACTTAACGTTTCGACCAGGACCACCATAGAAGAAATGAGTACCCCAGTAAGAACTTCCACTTTTTCCTTCTTTAACGCTGTAACAGTTATCATTATCAGCAGTAGGTTGAAGATTTTCTGCTTCTCTCAGAGTATTGGCTCCATCAACTGTCATAACTTTCCTGAAATAGCTCGCTTTCTTATACCATTCCCCCGCGAAGTGCCCACTTCCCATAGTGGTGGTTGTGTGCTTCCCGCCGGTCATTTCGTTTACGATTCCACCGCCCCAATAAACTTCCTCGGCTTTATCTTTTAGAGAAGTAAACAACGAGCCAGGCCAGTACCCAACAATCTCTTCACCGACCCTTAGCCACCAGTTTCCGCAGTCCTAAATAATCGACAATATCCATTTTGGGTTTAGTTTAGATGCAGATATATGTTAAGATCCCATATTGCAAGTTTAAAAGGACAAATACTTATATATAAGATATTTGTGTCAATCTAGTTATTGCTAATTAATTTTAAGGTATAACTCATGAAAAACTCAATTAATATAGTATTATTTCTTTAGTTGCACTTGCATACGTTTAAGCATGATAATAGATGAATAAAGTATTACATCGGCATTTAAAAAATAATCTATACTATTATTTGCAGAGTAATTTTTCGCAACGGAGCTGTCACGTTAAAAGTTAGAACGGTTAAAGTCAATGATACCTTTAATGAACTTTTATATATGATTAAAAACAAATTTATATTAATCATATTAATCTTTTTTAAAATAATATAATTCTTATATATTGTATTGTTATCTTACAATAATTATTTCTACTATAAAAGTTAAAATAAGATATAATTTTTTTTATCTATATCTATACTATTATTTGCAAATTTATTATATAATTAAAACGAATTTCTTTTAATAATACTAATTCTTTTTTTAATAAGATAATTATTATATATTGTGTTGTTATCTTAAAATAATTGTTTCTGTTATAAAATATAAAAAATTAAGATATAAATCAATTTATAATTAAATATTAATCAAACAAAACATTTGTATAAAAATTCTTTTAAAATATTTCTAATCTGGCAGTGTTTTCAAAATTTTAATACAATAATCTGCATATATATATAAATGATAATTTTTATATATAAATAATTAGTTGATTTAAAAAAATTTAAAATATATAAAAAAATTTGAAGATGGTTTTTGAATTAATAAAACCTAAACTAATAAATATTCATAAGAAAATTATGCCCGCATATGTGGGCAACACACCTAATTAATTAATACACAAATAGATAAAATTAATTAACATCATGAATTGCTTAAAAACAAATATTATTATACTAATATTCATTAATTAGTTTTTTTGAAATTTTATAAGGAACCACACTCCTATACTTTTTATGAATATTTTACGAGAATACATCATAAAGGATGATAAAAACTAAATGATATATTTTTTGCGATATAATATATTCATAAAGTGAATGCAATTATAAGATAATAAAATTCTATATTTTAAAGATACATAAATATACATATATATATATATATGTATTTGTCCCCACTTAAAATATTTTCTTCAAAAGGACTAATAAGAAAGAAAAACTATGTGAGTAGTACCTTCCAAACAAGTATGGGGAGCACGTGTTGAGCTCCGTCGTATTGTGAGACTTCACAGTACGATCCACCTACAGTTACCCGTTTGCTCCTCTGAACAAAACCTGAGCAGTCAGTGTTGTAGCATCCTGTGGTTCTGTAACCACCCCTCTATTTCCAAAATTATTTCAAGGATGTTAGCTTCTTTATAATTTTGTTAAAAACTAAAAAACAAAATAACACAGGGACAAGAAGAAAAAACAAACAACATAATCTGTATCTATTCTATTCCTACTATTGATCAGATCACAGTGGTAATATGTGTGTTTCGGATTGTTGCTTGAACTGGTTGCTTAAAAACAAAGTTGCATATTATGATCAGAATCTAAAACTAGTATACATGTTTAGGGTTGCATATAAATTTATAGAAAAGGGGAGCTTACCGTCCAGTAAACAAATAATCTAACTTTATTATCACCATATTTTCCTGGATAAACCTATAAATCAAGGCAACCAAATGTAGTGTTAATTAAAAAAGTTTTGCATATGAAGACGATGTAGTTTCGGAACAACGACCAAAGAAGTATAAATACCTGCAAACCAACTTCAATTGTGTTAAGTTCATAGTCATTTCCAGACCCAAGCCAAGTCTGAGCCAGGCTATATTCGTTGGGAACTTCAACTTTTCTGGTTTCCAAATATTCATTACAAACTGTGTCCCGTAATAATTTCCAAGCGAATTCATGAGCGCGACCTGAATCGGCCGGTTCCAAAACGTTCAAAACAGTGGCATAAAAATCTTGTAAAATATTTGTATTTTCTCATCTATCCAAATTCGTAAGCATGAATCAAGATTTAACGTGCAGCTTATTCGAAAAATATGTAACTATAAAAGTGTAGATTGTAATTTATGTACTGATATATGTTTCATGCTATTACCATATATATTATATTTTTTGGAACTATTAAGTTTAACAGCATGTTAGTGGGCATATATATATATATATATATATATATTATATTGACTTATACAACTTTCAAATTTATAATTTCTTCTCATTCTCTCGAAGACAGTTTTTAAATAATATATAAATCATTTTTGGAATATAAAATATAATATATAAATCATTATTATTGAGATCAGAAACATAGATATAATAATGAGTATTAAAAACAGTGAAAATCCTATGTTGAGCATAAACATAAATAAAGTGATCATGTTACATGACGCGATATTTTTAAGTCAGTAAATTTATTTTAAATAATATTACTATATGAATTTTATTTATTATTAGATTTTTTTGATCAAAAATAATCTAATAATAAATAAATTCATATAGTAATATTATTTGATATATAATCTGGGTACTATAATTAAAAATATGAAAACATGTAAAAAGAGTAATTAAGACAAGCACATTTCATAAACATACGTACAATTAATATATTACTCCTGTTTAATGATGAAAAGTAATCACACAAATATAGAGATAACTATTAAAATTTAAATATTCTTTTGTTTCCACTTAAAATATGCCACAATTGAGTAAATAACAAAAAGGAAAATGCATAAACGCTGTACCTCATGGACTCCGGCGTCAATTTGATCATGAATCTTTTTCCCGAAACTCTCAATGGATTTTCCTCGTAAGATATCTTCTTTCTTTGTTCTTCTTATAGCAACAGTGTTTTCTGGATACTCTCCGTTCTTGAGCCACATCTGAGTTATAGCCTTTGGCTCTTTCTTGGTGTACGTAGAATTAACTTTCGGGATAAAACTCGGTCTCATCTACATGCAAAAACATCCAGTTCAGCATATGATCATATATATATGCGTATCTAAAGAAAGGAGATATCGAAAATAAAGGCAAACCTGGATGGTGTGGTTTTTAAGCAGAGGATGATCAAAAGCTGGCTGACGAGTTATCGGAACACAATCTATTATATCTCCATCTTCACTCCGTAAGAAGTATTAATTAGCCAAAAATTAATCTCATTTTTGTCCGCGAATATCCAAACTCCAAAGGGTGGATATGATGCAAATGGAATCCTAGATATGTTATAGCATATTTAGAAACTAATCGTTGATTATTATGTAAAACTTATAGATTTCATGTCATGCACTTACTAGCTTCATGTTTTATATATAAAATCTAAAATTGTTTAGTTATATCAAATTCAGTTTTATCAATAATAATATATCAAATTAAAAGATCTTAAATATTTTCCATATACCATATAATATATATTACTGACAGAAAAATAGTTCTGAGTAATTAAATCATTTTGTATCTTTACTGATCTTCTACATATTTTCATTAGTATAGACTCATAGTTCGAGAACAAGCCACATTTGTAGTTACTTACATAATAATTATACATACCTTTTCCATATAACAAAATCACAAAAATCCTATATTTAGAACATAATAAGAATTAGCATAAACTTTGTTTTGAACACATAATAGTAAACATGTATCTAGATAAGCTTTAAACAAGTGTCGAGTATATTTTATCATGTGTTTGGAACCCCAACATCATATTTATTTATTAGTATTACTCAGGACAACACCAAAACAAATTAAAAAATTATGTGTATAAATTACCTTAATTGATTTAAGAGCATGTTTGCTGAGCTGCTTTAAAAGTCTGTGTACTTTGACTTCCGGATGATCGGAATTGGAAAACTCTTTTCCATAGACACAAGTTGATTATTGTCGTTATCACTGCGAGAGCTACCGCAAAACCGGCCATTCCCATATTATATGGAAAATGATATTCCTTAGCAAAGCTTTTAGATAGTAAGTCGTTTTTCACTTTTTAATCAACTACTCCTTCCAATTTATATAGAGAAGAGATTGTTCACATATTCTATTAATTAAGAGAATTAATGCTTAAAGACCTTATCATCTTGTAATAGGTTTGTCAATTGTCAGTGGCTACAGTAATAAAAAGTAAGAAAATCACTAAACATTGACTCATGACTTAAACATAATAAGACTATAATTAAGAGTACTGTAGTTTAACAAATTAAGAAATAAAAATAATTTCTCTAAGAATGATGCAAAATTTAAGTCATGGCCCATTGTGTTACTATCATAACCACTAACAGATCATGTGATAGGTTTTTCTGAAATTATGCTTAAAGACATTATCATTCTATGATAGTTTTTTCTGAAATTAGTAGTGATTGGAAACCTTTATCATCCTATGTAGTATTTGTTAGTGGTAAAACTACATAAGTCAAGACAACACGATTAAATTATTAAATTATCACATATGCCATGGAATGTTGATCATCATTTATTCTTCTTTTTTGACAGAAAATTTGTTCACCTCAACGCGCATAAAGAGTCATAAAAATTAAATTATTAGAAATATTTTATTTTTGTTTGAACTTCAAACAGTATGAGCCAACCAAAGAGAAATACATCATTCTTTTACATATGACATCCAAATAATAACTGTGTTAGAATATTTTGTTTCTAAATAAGCACAAAAGAGAGACCGGAAATGAAGTCAAACCTCGCCCTCATTACCATACTAAATTCACTCCAAAAGAAATTAAGCGATAGTGTCAGTCACAAGACAAATGGCAACACATTAGTGACAACTACATATGAAACAATATAGTTTTTGGATGAGTATTAGTGCAACTAAATTATGAAACAATACATTTATTTATGACACTACACTAATGAAGTTTGGGCCAATAATTATAATGGAAGATCCAAAAGTCCCGTCTCTATGTTTTGTTATACATAGACAAAGCAATTATAACACAGGTCACCTGGAAACAAAGACAAGTAACTAATGTGATGATCATATATATATTCCAGTATACACATGGGACCATGTTCTTTAAAGACATTTATATTCTCTTCACTCCATAGAAACGAAGACACACACTGAAACAAACCCCTAAACCACTCATTGCAAACTAAAATCAATATACTTAAAATGTGTATATATAATATATGTTTTATACAATTGATGATTAAATCAGGACTGATCCTGCTATGCAAGTAAGTAGACAGATCTTTAAGGGCAATTAGGGTTTCTACCAGGACCACCATAGTAGAAGTGACTTCCCCAAGAACCTCCATCACCACTCTTCACATTGTAACAGTTCTCTTGATCAGTAAAGACTTGAAGATTCTCAGGGTTCCTCAGTTCATTTGATCCATCTACTACTTGAACGTTCTTGAAGTAACTAGCTTTGCCCCAACCTTCCTCTGCAAACCGACCACTTCCCATCTGAGTGGTGGTGTGTTGTCCTTCCTCAGACTGTGAGTTAACTACTTCACCTCCCCATTCGATCATCGATGCACTTTCTGATAAGTAAGAGAAGAGTGAAGCTGGCCAGTATCCTATTATGTACTTCTCTCCAAATTGTAGCCACCAATGTCCTTCTTTTGGGTCCTGAGAAAAAAAAACAAACCGAAAAAAATCCTCAAACTGAAGCTAAACCAAAACTGGTGGGTAGAAATAGTTTTATGCTAAACAAACTGAATAAACCGATAGCATCACTAAAACCATATTTTTCATTCAGCTACATTTTTTTTTTTTTTGAAACACTCACTCGGCTACATATTTCT
Source organism: Brassica nigra (assembly GCA_016432835.1). NCBI lineage: Eukaryota > Viridiplantae > Streptophyta > Magnoliopsida > Brassicales > Brassicaceae > Brassica > Brassica nigra. The sequence continues at coordinate 1,287,786 of CM028245.1, forward strand.
ATTCTTTTTGACATCATTAGGCTACATATTAAAATAAATTTAGTTATACAGTGTATATTGTTATATTAGTATTAACTAAGCTATATTCTTGGTTCCATTCTTGTTTGTAGGGAGCTAACTAAAAGCATCTAAGCTTTCAAGGATTGAGGTTGGAAACAAGTTTGGATTCTTGTTGCTGGTTTACCTTCCAGATAAGTATGGTAATGTCATACTGAGAGTTTCCATAATTTGATAGAGGTGAGATTGAACCACCCATTGCAATCTCTCTGTTGATTTGAACAAACCCTGAGCACAGAAGGTTATAGCAGCCTGTTCCTTGGTATGCATCACTCTGTTTTTCCCAAAATAATGATATACTTAGATAAACTAAAACACACACAAGTATATTAAAAAACGAAATTATTAAGAAACTCACAGTCCAATAAGTGAAGAGCCTGGTGCGAGTATCACCATACAACTGTGGACTGACCTGAAAAAACACACACACAAATCTTTGAATCATAAACAGTCTTTTTCTCATCAACAAGAAGGCTTTTTCAGGAAGAGCAGAAGTACCTGCCAGCCAGCTTCAATACTATTAAGATCAGAGTTGAAGTTTCCACCCAAAACCCAAATCTGAGCTAAGCTGAACTCATTAGGCATCTCCACATCCGGATTCCATACATTAATCTTCGCTTTAGCCCCGTAGAAAACCCCATCTTCCACATACATTATCGCGTGCTACATCAAATCCAAAGAGACAGAAACATTGTTAATGAACACACACAACAAAATGCATTCAAGAAAACAGTATTACCTGATGACCATTTTGTGTGAGGACACTAGCTGGCTCATAAGACGTAGGCTTAGGAATACTTTTCTGATTCTTCATACCGAACTTCTCAACAGAGTTTGCTCTATAAAGATCTTGCTTTCTCGTTCTTCTGATGGGAACTGTGTTCTCTGGGCATCTCCCATTCACATGCCAAAGCTGAGTTATAGCATTAGACTGGTGATTCTTGGATAAAACTTTACTCTCACTAAAGACACTCTCTGGGTTGAAACTTGGCCTCATCTACAAAACAAAGCCCATTAACAATGTCAGAACAAAACAAAACAAAAACAGAGTCTGTTCGAACAGAAAGAAAGAAAAAACAGAGCAGCTTCTAAACCTGAACAGTGTGGTTAATGAGCAGAGGATGAGCAAAAGCTGGTTGGTCTGTGATTGGAACACAGTCGATCATATCTCCATCTGGGCTCTGTTTTAAACCATAAATTATTGCATAAAAATTGAAACTTTATCTAATAATCTCTGTGAAAGTTTTTACCTTTATGGATTTGAGAGGTGGCTTGTTGAGTCGTTTCAAGTGTTTATGGATTTGAAGATCGGAAAACCCATTTTCGCCGGAGATGACTGAAGGAGTGAGAATAGCCGCCACCGTCATTACTAGAGCAAGCAAGAAGCTGACCCTTTTGAAATTGGTGACCATGGTTACAGAAAGAAAGAAACACAGAGAGGTTCTTACAGAAAGAGAAAGTTCTTTTGGAGAAGAAGAGAGAAGAATGAGAGGTTCTTCTGGGAAGTAATAACTCTTTTGGCTAAACCTTTCATTAAAAATCAGACACAAGTGAAAAAACTTGCATTCTATTGCGTAAGTGTGGTTACTGTCTTTTCTCTGTTTTAAATTTTTATTTCTTGTCAGAATCTTTTTTCTGGGATAATTCGAAGGTTGGAGTTTATCTTTATTTCAAAAATATTATCTTGTTTTTTTTTAACTGTCAGCTTTTTAGAGAAATTAAATTTTACTGAATTGGAACATTCCCACTGTTTCTGACGCCTTAAGGTTTTATATTGGGATTTTCAAATTTTTATCTGGAGAGAAATGAATATTTAATCTCTTCAGTAAATTTAAAAAGTTAGACACACTTATATAAATCGAAACTAGACTGATTTTTAAAAATGACATGATGTGTCAATCATCGGAAGGATCAAATGCAAATCTGTACATTTTTGTTTTTGTTTTTTCATTGACTGATGATGTATATTTAAATTAACAATAATCAATTTCTTAGCATCTTAAACATTTTGCATTATTTATGATAGAGATAGTCTAACTCCTATCAGCATAATTCTATGAACGAAATTAAGATCTAGATATCTTCTAACTTATTTATTATCAGCATCGTAAGTTCATAAAACAATCTGCATGTTCTAGTTCACAAGTCACAACCTAACCAGGTTTCAATACCCAGTTGACACCATATTTTAAGTTTCAAAAAAAAAGGTCACAACCTTTAAATCTATCATATATACGTACACTTTTCTAGTACCAATTTAAACCTTAAACATACACGGTATTGGTAAAAAAAATACAAAGCATATAAATATAATATTTAGGGAAATTACTGAGTCAACTATTCGAGCATTGTTCCACTACCATATCATCACTATTTAAAAAATACTTGTCTGTGATTGGGTGGGAGTGAGAGCACCCACAATATGAAAACAGTGTAAAATTCAAAAAATAAAGCTACGAACTGTCGGTTAATATTATTAGGAAGACAAATGACCATACATTGTCTCAATTCCCTATCAACTCCACACCTTTCCTTTTCCATTCTGTTACATCTCCATTTTCCCATTTTGTATTTCTTTCTTTAAAGACTACTCATGTCCTATGCTATTAACTTCTTATTGGCCAAAATACCTATTTGTCTATATTGATTGTGAATTTGTACAGTTCTTCTTTTTATAAAAAATTTAATCAAATTAATTTTCCATTTTTCTTGAAATATGACGATTTTATGTGCACCGCCACAATAGATTTTCTGAAGCGTGTGCAAATTGCATCTCTCTGCCGTATTTAAACCGTTTGTTATTATTAACAAGAGTTAATATAAAAATGCAAGGTGATGTTCAAGCCTTCAAGGTTTCTGTCTCGACTGTAGAAAAGTATTTTCTCCATTTTCCAAATTAATTCCAACTAAAATTTATACCATGAAAAAAAAGAAAACTATACCATGGTAAGGGGGAAAAAATAGGGTGGTATGCTATATTCTTTTTTCTATTAAATGATTTATTTATATATATATATATATTTTTTCTTTAGTTCCCTGTTTATATTCAAACTTTCATCATTCAATGTCGAGATATTCAGGTCAGACACGTTATTATTCGTGTATATAAAAACAAAATAGTTAAATACACAAACAAATTAAACATTGTATGCTTGTAACAACATCTGCTATACATTATTTTGTGAACATAACATCTGCTTTATTGCTTAGTATAGCTAGACATAACCGAAATAAGCGGTTATTGAAATAGAATAATATCCTCTACTAAAACATAAAAAAATATAAAGATAAGTACAATGGGTCAATCATAACGTCTAACAACTTGGTCTCTAATCATGTCTCTGAGTCATTTCCAAATTATAACATACCAACGACCTTAATGAAAACAGCTACAAACATAGGTCAAGTTCAGTTAGTTAGTTTAATTAATATAATATAATCTTTTGACTAAAACCTTTTTCTTACTCGAAAGGCTTGAAAAAGGAAAACGAATATTCAAAAAGACAAAGAAAGAGTTGGCTTCATCTCGTGGTTTCTATAAAGGTGCCAAAGTGGAATCTTGGAGTGTTATGCTTTAACTACATGTCACGGGTATGGATTGACTCATATCACATTTCAACGTCCCCCACTAGTTGTTATTATTATTACACACTACCAGTGGTCCACTGGACCACCCAAAAATGGGCCTAAATACTATTAGGCCTCACTTATCCGAAGATCAACAAATCCTCTGTTTTCCTTAATCTGTCCTCTCCAGTCTCCACCATGACTCTTGAGTGATTCCTATACTTCTCACTGACTCGATCTTCTCTACGGCTTTTTCTTCTCCTTGAATCATCATCATCATCATCATCATCATCATCATCATCATCATCAACTGTTGCCTTTATATGTGATTCAGTTTATGTTCTTTGGTTAACATTATGAAATGATTGCTCACAGGGGGATGATAACAACACACATGCTCTCAAATGGAGGTCTGCGTTTATTGGACAAAGACTGTTAGAGAGGAGGTACGTGCTCAGCTTAGCCCATCACATCCACAAGCATCATAGAGTTTTGTCCTCGAATGGTTGGTTTCCCAAACAGATATATGTCCACCAATCACTCTTAACATTTATCATGGGGATTCAGATACAACTTCACTACTGATTGTGCTCTGTCCAGATCAATGTAATTTATGTTTACATTTTGAAAAACTTAACATGAAACCTTAGTAAACATTTAGATGTATATTTTTAACTTGCTTTTCAGGTTTGATATATTGCCAACAAATTGTAATTTATTTTTTTAGAAAAAGAATAAAAAACATTTACAGCAACATATGCATTGTATGAAAAAAACTTTTCATTACCCCACTCTTTTGTGTGATTCATTTATACAAGAGAGCTTCAAACTCATTTATTACACACACTGCTTGTGCTGATGTATAAGCTGACTTCTAAGATAGCAGTCTTCAACCTTCAGAGAACAAACAAGACATTTCAGTTTCAGCAGCTGAAACGAAAAAACAAATGATCAAATCAAATTCTATGTTAAGAGGTTCATACATGTGATGAATGTGTCTTAAGCAGTGCAACTCCACAGTCTTCTACTGCTACTTTCTCTCTGCTGCTTACTCTTGCTAGTTCCGACAACAAACTCTCCATCTCTTGTGTCTGCAAAGTGCATCAAAGAAGTTGTTTCAGTTTCAACATGCGTTTATTCAAGTACATACTTATCCATATTCTTTGTGAAGCCAACATTTTATAGCATACCTTAGGCAAAAACTGCCAAATATTTTGCACAATGCCTTCCATGGACTTTGAAGCAACCTCAATTACTTCTGCTAACTCCTTCGTCTCAACCTGGTATTGAGAATCAAAAGTGATTAATGCAAAAGATTCACTAATGTTAATCTAAGTTAATCCGTACAATATAAACCTTGATATCGACATCTAGAGGGAGCCGCAAGGAAGCATTCAATAAAGCTACAGATGTCTCCGATAGTGAAGTTGAGTAGTCATCTTCAAGAGTTGTCCACTGTTCCAATAAAGGCATCTGCATAGAGAGTTATAAAGAGTTTAGTCACCCACCAACTACTACTAATCACATGTTCTCTCAAGCACTTTTACTTGTCTAATGAGATATCAAATCTGACTTACTTGAGGCTCCACAATCTCCTTAAGAGCTTTTACTCTCATTAATCCTTGGAGTTCTATGCGTTTCTTATGTACAGAGTCGGAGAGCTCAGACATTTTCAAACCAAGGGAGCAAAACACTCTCTGCAAGAAAAGTTTATTTCACCGTTGAAATTAGAGACTACTATAGTGTTTCAACAGTGACTAACTAACTAACTCATCTTACGGACCTCGGCTTCAGCTTTCTGAGCTTGTTTCTTGACGTCAGCATTTGCATTTGCGAATCTCCATTGCAAGAAGCGGTTATGTAGCAGTTTCAGAGAATGTGCATCCGCTTGTTGTCCTAAAACTTTCTTCTGTCTCTTTGTATTTGCTTGAAGCTTCGAGTTAGGTGCCACCGGAGGCAATGATGACAAGCCAACACCGTTTTTAAGCGACAAAAACGACGACGTATCATCGCAAGATGAACTTAAAGATCGACGAAGAGAAGGCGAGAGCTTTGGCAACAGATCCGAGCCGTTGGATTTCTCTTCTTCTTCGCCGTCCGTTGAGACGGATAGCCGGAGAAGCCTAGCCGCGGCTGAAGAGGTGATCAACCTCTGTTGGTCCAATCTAGATCTAGACGGAGGCGGCAAGTCGAGACGGTGTCCGTTCTTCTCTTTCAACGGCTCGGATCGGTTCCGCCGCTGGTTCTTTCCTCCGTCGAGAGGAAACGGCGAGTCTACGCCACGCGCCGTCGTCGTCTCGGGAGGGCGGTTCTCGTCGCCGCCGTCCGGTAATTTTAACTGCCTTCTCGGCTTCTGAGTTGAAACAGACCGGTGATGATGATGTCTGGGAGAATTCGAAGTCGGTAGATAAAGATCTCCTACGGAAGATGAAGCAGCCGGAGACATGAATCTGGAGCTGACTTCTCTCACCCTAGGATGCCGGGACGAAGGCGGAGCAGGAACCGGCGCAGTTACCGCCGGTGTCGATGGGTGGTCTTGGATAGATCGGCAGGTTCTCGACTCCATTAGAATTGAATTGGTGAGAAATGATCCAGACTGGATTTTGATTCAGAGGGAGAAGAGAGACTAATAGAAGAAGTAGCCGTTGAGTTAAATGTTGACAGAGGACAACGGTTCTGTTCTTGTCCGAACGATGAGGTTTAATTAGTTAACTAACTAAACGGGAAATTAAATTAATCGGATAACTCCTGATTATTTTTTGCGGGCCTTTAGTTAATGGGCCCAATAAGGAGCGTAGCTTTGATGAGCGAGTTCACATACCTTTGTTTTATGTACAAAACCGCTATAAGAATATCTCAGAAAAAGACTCTTTAGTTTAGAGTTTGCAAAACTCTATATTTAAAATTTCATAGCACTCTTCTCCAAAAGTAAAACTTCAAATTTAACTTCAAAATTATTTATATTTTACTTTATAGTCTTTTTAATTTATCATAATTAATGTAAATCTATAAAACTTTTATGAATAACTAACACATATATAAAAATATTACAGATATATCAATTAATAAAATCTTACAATAAATTTGAAATATAAATAGAAATACATAATTAAATATTAAATTACAAACAAAATACCACATTATTTCATAAAATTATTTTGTAATGATCCTTCTTTGTGACACAATTTTTTGGACAATATTTTGGAGGTTCCGAGCAAATTTAGTAGACTATTAGTGTTGTTGTAATATTTAAATTTTATAATAATAATTATGTGTTCATATACCCTTTACAAAAATAATTTTTATAAAGTTTTTTAATAATATTTTTGTTGTCTAATTCTAGTTTTAAAATAATATAGATTTTATTTTAAAATTTTATTTAACTTTATGTGTAAAATTTGAATTTATGAAAATAAATCTGAAACAATTATGAAATATAAAATTTTTAAGGATTAAAATGATAAACAAAAAATACTTAAGAATCATAAATGTGATATGTAATTAATTGTAAGGATCAAAATGCAAATAAAATATGAAACTTCAATTTGAAGTGAAACTTCATATTTGAAGTTTCATTCCATAAAACTCTAAATTTGAAGTTTGAAGTTTCTTCTTGGAGAGTAAAAAACTCTATATATAAAAAGTTATAGAATTTCTTTTGGAGATTCTCTAAAGAACTGTCTGCAGTATCTTAAAATCGACCAAAAAAAAAAGTTTTTTTCTTAACAGTAAAAAAGTTTGTCTAGACTAGATTCTATGTAGCTGAGTTGGTTTTGAAAGGTGTAGAAATTTGTGTAGAAAAGTAAGGTTTCTTGTTCTCAAATACTCTGTATTCTCTTTCTAATCAATGTTGATGTTGTTTGTAAATATCAGTAATGCAATGTGGTCGTCTGCTTATAATTACTATAGTCTATAGATAAAGAATAGAAATTAAATTGTGAAACCAAAAGTAGAAACTATCGAGTCCTTTCATCTTTTTGTAACAGAGCGAGACTCAGTTACTAAAATAAAGCAAAAAGACTTTTTCCTTTTGCGTGTGTACAGAGTCTTAATAATGTTTTCCTCTTTACTACAGAAATAGAAAGGTCATTTAGGGCTCTCTTGTAGGGTTTCTCCCACCAGAGATAGAGCACAGTCAAGGAGGAGAAGAAGAGAAGAAGGAGTTTGTCTTCATGAGATGGCTAGAAACAGAGCATTTGGTAGGAGGCTTCAAGAGGACCGGAAGAAGACAGGATTCTTCAAGATTCTTGCAGATGAAGATCTTTCCTCTGAATCCATGGTAGTCATGTTCTTAATCCTCCTAATAGTTTGTTTTTCCTGGTCTGAAATGTTGAAAGGTCAGATCTTTTGATCTTCCATGTTTGATGTGTCTAATTAGAACATAGATTTTATTACATTTTGCTCTGTTCTTTACCAGTTTCTCTTTGCCCTACATGCTTGATGAGTTTGAAAACTTTTTTTTACTACATTTTGTATGTTAAATGAACTATGTGTCTTTTGTTTTGAGTTTCTGGTTACTACAATAGTAAAAGATTTTAACGGGCATGTTTCTCCTTTTTGATATCTTCATTATGTGTGTGTGTACAAAGAGGTTGATTCCACACAAGTTCTGGAGAAGAAGTGAGTGCAAGAATCTCCCACCTAAGGTGACCTTGAAGGTGGCTTGGGGAAGTTCTTGGACAGTGAAACTCTCAACATTCATGGGATATTACCTTATGGAAAGAAAGGGATGGGAGAAGTTTCTAAGCGACAATCATTTAGGAGACGACGAGGTTCTGACCTTCACAAAGCAAGGAAACGATTGCATAACCGTTGACATCTTCAAGAAGAATTGTCTAGAGATTCTCAAGCCACTAAAAGCTTCTTCTTCTTCCAGTAAGTTCTTGAGTAGCTTTTTTGATTTTGTGGATAGTTGTTTTTTTTAATTATCCACTGTGAGATCTTTTGATGGCTATGAAGATGCCAAGAATGAAGAGATGAGCTGTGTTGATCCTGTAATAGCTCAATCTAAGAAGAAAGTGGATAGTAATGTCTATGGAGCTTCTTCTTCTTCTTCCTCTGCTGCAACATTCAGTCTCACCATCAAGAAATCACATCTCCTACTGTTGGTAAGATTTAACCAATACGCAAGTACCCATTTATGGTTAACGATATTATGTGACTTCGAATGGTTGTTTTTATTTCATTTGATCAGACCATACCGGTGAATTTTGCAAAGGAGCACATGCCAAAGGGGAGGGCTAAGTTTGTCATACATGATCCCAAGGGAAAGCCATGGGATGTGGCCTACGTTCCAAGTAATGGATCAAAGTTGTTTTCCAGCGGATGGAGGTTTTTGGCAAAGGGCTACGGTTTAGCTGTTGGAGATGTGTGCACTTTCAGACTCGTTAAACCCAAAGAGATTGTTATTGAAGTCATGCATGCCTCTCCACGAAGTGGCGTTTGATTAATAGCTCAGAAGAGCCAAAGACTTGTTGTAGTTTTATATCTTTAAGGTTAATAAAACTGATGCTTTCTTTATCAAAAACTTTATTGGAAAATCAATATGATATAATGATAACAAGACAAAGAATCCAAATATAGCAAAACTTGAAAGTAGTAGGAAACAGGATAGCATTGTTAATGAGTTTCACTCAAAGATCAGCAAAGACTTTGAATATGTTACCATTGATGTAGTCATTCTCTACCAAACTTACCAAATAGTAACTGTTCTTCACCTCCTCAAGCAAGTTTCTAGAAGGGTCAGCTTCAGGGTACAAGTTAGCCCAGTTTCTTGACCAAGTCTCAAACGCTTCATCTTTCCAGACATTGAAGCTAGAAGGATCAACAATGGTTGGTTGAATAATCTCCTTAGCCGGGAAAACACCCCAAGTAACAGCATTCACATCAGATGGTGAAGTGTTTGACACCCAGTTTTCACCTTTGTTCATAGCTATGTAAGTGATAGATGGCAAAGCTTTGCATATCTCAACAACTTCATCTAACTTGTCCTTTGAGCAGAAGAACTCTAGATAAGCCTTTTGGTATACATATCCACCAGGACCACCCCATCCTGCAAATCAAGGATTTTGATGGAGGCTTGAGTCAAATAATATCACTAGTTATGATGATAAGAAACTTACCAACAGTTGAAGAATCAGATCTCTCTGCATTAACTGATGGCTGGCTGTTGATGGTCAAGAAGCCTTTGGTGTTGATTTTCACCAGCTGCTCGTTTATGATCTTTGTCTCTGGCTGGAGTCCATCCAGTTCAGACCATGGACTGCTTTTTAAGTTTCCAAGACAGAGCTCCTTGAATCTCTGTTAACGTGTTTCACAAGATTATTATTGCACGTGTCAAGTGAAAAAAGTCAAGTTTATTATTATTTACCTCGTGAATATCTTCAACGCTTTTTAATGGGACAACCCATTCTTGTTGAAGCTTCTTGTCACGTGCTCGTGGACGCGAGAACTCACAACAAGAAAAGCATATAGTTCAGCAAGAGAAAGCAATCTATTCCATTAGAGAGGATGTAATACCTGATGATCAGTGAGTGCACCATATGAGGCACTACGTGAATCACCCCAACGCCCTTGTGGGAAGTCTTCCCAGGCTTTGGTTCTTGAAATGTAACTCTTTGGACGGTTTGCCCTTTCAAAAGATTTTAAGAATAAAAATTCTATGTGGCTTTAAGGTCTGTGGCATAATCAACACAAGAAAACTAAGTGTGGTGGTTACCAGAAAATGGGACGCACATCTTCCTTAATACGGAAAACATTTGCAGGACGTCTCCATGGTAAAGAGCGAGAAATTTTGGACTCTTCAATCATACCAAGATTCTACAGCATCAGCATGATAATGGTTAGGATACTTTAGTATCTAGTATAAGAGAATGAGGACCAACCATCAATATTGCAAGAGCTGATTTCTCCATGTTCAATGTGTAGAGATGAAGAGACTTGATCCCATGAGCCAAGATCTTTTTACACATCTCTGTTCCAAGGTGAATACCATAGGCTTTCACAGCTTCTTCATTGTCCTGGATAGGCTCCAAGGCTGCCATGACCTCAGCTGGTATCTACATTATGCTTTAGTTAAGTCATGTGCATGACTTGATGTTTACACTAAGAGATGGAAACATACCTTGGTCTTGCAAAAACCAATCATACGCAAGAACCCTTTGTAGTTATTAATGGGCATGATTCCAGGAACAATGGGGCATTTGATACCAATTTGCCGACAGTCATTCACAAATTTTAAGAGCATATCAGTGTCGAAGAAAAGCTGAGTAACAATCAGATCAGCTCCAGCATCAACCTGTTTCCAAGAAACGATCCGTATTCATATACACAGTGCAAGAACTTAACAAAAAAAGAAACTGATGAATTAAGAACAAGACCTTTTTCTTAAGGTACTCAAGATCACTCTGATAAGCTTCCTTTGAGGCAACACCATTTTCACCAATGACATCAGGATGAGCCTCTGTATATTAAAAGAGATCAGAATCACACTAACAAAAACATGACCAGTTCTGAGATTATGAGACTATAAACATTTTTAGGTTAATTTAATAAGTAAAAAAATCAATAATTTAGGGTTATGTGACCTATAATGTAATCATTATTTAAAATTTGGAAAAGAAAACTAATGTTGTGCCTATAACCAGCCTTTTACAAGAGAGTTGTGTCCAAAACCGGTTCTAGACAAAAGAGTTGTGTCCAGAAAACCGGTTTGAGTTGTGCACAGAACCGGTTATATGGACAAGAGGGACAGAGAGAGAGAGAGTTACCAGGATAACCAGCAACGGCGACACCAAAGTAATCACCATACTTGCTCCTAATATGATTCACAAGATCCAAAGCGCAACCAAACCCTCCTTCAACCTGAACAAACTTGTTCTCACCATGAGGAGGATCACCTCTAAGCGCAAGAACGTTCTGGATCCCATTAGACCGTATCGTCTCAAGGGCATGATCTATCTTCTCGACAGGCATGTTAGTGCACGTGAGATGCATCATACTCTCGACGCAGACAACGTTCTGCATCCTCGAGACGATGTCGAGCGTGAGATCCGCCGTGGACCCACCAGCACCCCACGTGATGTCGCAGAAGGCTGGACCGTAGGCGACGAGACGGTCCATACGCTCGAAGAGATTGTCGACTCCATCCTCCGTCCTCGGTGGGAAGAACTCGAAGGAGAAGGTCGTTTTGCCTTCGTCGGTCCATGACTTGATCTTATCTATCACCTTCATCTTCTCCGGTTACAAAGTGAAGTTTGTTACAGGTTCTTGTAATAACTGATTTATAGTAACAGACGTCCCAAGAAGTTCGGTGATAACACTGACTATGTCCACTTTCATTATAATCATTTTAATTTTTTTAGTGATAATTATAATATTCAAATAGGAATGTACACTAATCACAAATCTTCAAAATTACTTGGATCATAAGCTTTCTTGTTTACTACTGTTTTCATCTCAAATGAATTCATTTCATACTAGAGCAAATTTCGCCTGAGATTAAAAAAAAAAACTGTTTTCCCTGTCATTTATAGAGTTATATCACACAAGATTAAATTATTTTATACAAACATAGAACTCTACTGTAAAAAAGTAGATCTCTATCAAAAAACATAATTAATTAATGACAGATGTTAGATCATTCATCTTCTAAGGTATCACAAAATGTTATTTTGTATAAGGCTTTTCAGACGTAATAAACATTCATCTACGGTAATATCACAAATTAGCAAACTCATTATACAACGTCTCTGTGAACTATGTTGGTATTAGACAGAGATACGACTAGAATATAAGAAAATGTTAAGAGGTCCTAATCATATAAGTTTATTTACAAGCCAAAAAGTAACAACAATACGAAGACACCACAACATTCACCAGAAAAAGAAAAAAAGTAGCAATACAAAATTGCTAGTTCATCACACAATTCTTCAATGTGTACCCTATTCAAACTTTTTCAAATGCTGTTCATTCATTGTTGATGATCATCCAGGCCAGCGTTTGAGCCCACTAAGCCCAATAAAATAAGATAAATGGCCCATTAAAAACAAGGTTATGAAATTAAAAACCCTAAACCCATTTTTTTGTTCTTCCTCTCTGCGCCGCGCTCACTCTCTCTCTCAGATAATACCTTCCTCTCAAAGTAAGCTTCTCCGATCTTCCTCGTATACTTTGTCTCGTAACATAACTGTTGTCTTGCGTCCATTGATATGCAGGAAGAAATGGCTGAATCTAAAGTGGTGGTTCCAGAGTCTGTCTTGAAAAAGATTAAGAGGGAAGAGGAATGGGCACTGGCCAAGAAGCAAGAAGCTGAAGCTGCTAAGAAGAAGAGCGTTGAGACCCGCAAGCTTATCTTCAAGAGAGCTGAGCAATACTCCAAAGAATACGCTGAGAAGGTTGGTTAAATAATAAATAATACACACTTTTTTGTGTGTTTTTTCTTGTTTTTTAAAATGATGTGTTCGTTTTGTTGTTTAGGATAATGAGTTGATCAGGTTGAAGCGTGAGGCTAAGTTGAAAGGAGGGTTCTATGTTGATCCAGAGGCTAAACTACTCTTTATCATTCGTATCCGTGGGTATGTTTGTTGTTAGGTTCCAGTTCCAGGCAGTTTTATGTTGTGTCCTTACATGAATTGTCTTTGGCAGAATCAACGCTATTGACCCAAAAACCAAGAAGATTCTGCAGCTCTTGCGTTTGAGACAAGTAAGTCTCAAGACTCAGACATCATATGATTATTGCTAGATATGTCTGTTAACTTTGTTGTGTGTGTGTCAGATCTTCAATGGTGTGTTCCTTAAGGTGAACAAGGCAACAATCAACATGTTGCGTCGTGTTGAACCTTACGTGACTTACGGGTACCCAAACCTGAAGAGTGTCAAGGAACTGATCTACAAGAGAGGATTTGGAAAGCTGAACCACCAGAGGATAGCGCTCACAGACAACTCGATTGTGAGTCAAGGTCTAGGAAAGCACAACATCATCTGCGTGGAGGATCTGATCCATGAGATCATGACCGTTGGACCTCATTTCAAAGAAGCAAACAACTTCCTGTGGCCGTTCCAGTTGAAGGCACCGCTCGGTGGTCTTAAGAAGAAGAGGAACCATTACGTTGAAGGTGGTGATGCTGGAAACAGGGAGAACTTCATCAACGAGCTTGTCAGGAGAATGAACTGATGATCAAAAGCTTTCTTCTTTTTATCTTTCCACCTTCAATAGATTTTTGGATTTTTTTTTCTTGTTGTATCAATCACTGTTATGAGTATTTTCTTATCATGTTCTTCTCATCAAAATGAGAAATCTCCGGTTTGGACCGGTTCTTTTATAATTCCAATCATACCAGAACATGATTGATTGTAACCGGATGAGAACAGGGGTATCGTTGACTTGACGATTAATACTCCGACAGGGACATCGTTGACTTGACGTATTTTTATCTATACTGTAAAAGTTGGTCGGTCGCTTATGTGTTGTCAGTTTGTCCAATTTTGTTTTTATCGATTGACCGATTAATTAACCGGTTAAGAGGTATGATTGAGGACGTCTAACTAATCCATTTGACGTATGCGATTCTATATCACTTCTTATCCTTTTTAAATTGGGGTTTATGAGGGGTCAGATGGCCTCTCAGTTAACTTTGGCATCTCGATAACATTAGTATTTGTCATATTTAGGGCTGTGCATAATATCCACACCCGAAGTATATATCCGAACCGATCCGGAAAATAGGATATCCAACCAGATCAGATCCTGCCTAAATAAATATTCGAATGAAATCATTTTTCAAAAACCCAAAAAAATGAAACCAAATCCGATCTGAACTGAGAACCAAATAAGTATCCGAATATATCCAAACATATAAATATCTATATAAAATATTATTTTAAGTTATATTTATAATAGTATTAATACCTAAAGTTACAATTATAAATCAAATATATTAGTTATTTTGGGTATTTATAGATGAAAATAGATGTTCTGGATAAAAATACTCAAATAATATTATATACATGATTACTTTCAGATAAAAAATAACCAATTCAAACTATAAAAATTGAGAATTTTTAGGATTTTAAGTTATTTTAGCTAAATTTAAGTAGTTTAAATATAAAATACCCTAATCGAATCAAGTAGTTTGGTTACTTCGGTTAAAACCCAAACTCACCCGGATCCGGGAGGATCCGACTCGAACCCGGTCCGGTTTTTTGTAATATCTGAATGAGACAAATTTTCAAAATCCAAAAAAATTCGATATCCGAATGGATAATATGCATATCTAAAGATGTACCCAAACGCTCAGACCTAATCATATTGGCATATATGAACATCTCAATGATATTAACCAAGATTCAAGAAAGGTAACTAACGCTTTGTATACCGATTATTTGAAATCCGGGGCCTAAATGTCAAGTTGTTAACAATATATATTTATTTATTATTTATTTTATATATTCATATATATATATATATATATATATATATTCTATTTTCGTGTGTTTATTAAAAAAATCACTTTGATGGAATTAAAAAGTGGATATATTAATTGTCTAAATATGTATATTCCCATTAGAAAATTCAAACATCCACACTGACACCACGTACATACACATAATATCCAATGTATTATCAAGTGTATGAATACAACCTGTAACAGAATGTTAATTCCTTTATTTTTATAAAAGACACGTTCCAAGGGAACGAGATCGTCCATTTGAAAACCGCAATTTAATAAAAACAAATAGTTTGGTCAACACACTGCAAAATATATAGACCAACCAACAATTGATCAAAAACAAATTTTAAGAATCACCGGAGCAAGAATGGCGGGAGGAGGAACGACCTTAGAATACACACCAACATGGGTGGTGGCTCTAGTCTGCTCAGTCATCGTCTCCATCTCCTTCGCCGTCGAGCGTGGCCTCCACCGTGCCGGAAAGGTTATATATATTTAGCATACAACATTTACAGGTAATATACTTTATACGTTGTTGACTATGTGTATATATATCATTTGAAATACAGCACTTTGATAAGAACAATCAGAAGCAGCTTTCTGGAGCATTACAGAAGGTCAAAGAAGGTTATTTCATGTTCTTTGTCCAACAAACATCTGATTTTAATATGTATTGTTACATCATTTGATCATTGTTTCTAACATGATTCTTGTAATGAAAACCGTGGGATCGTTTGGAATGAAACAGAACTTATGCTGCTGGGGTTCATATCGTTACTGCTATCAGTAAGCCAGTCTAGAATAGCAAAGATTTGCATATCAAAGGAGTTAAGTGAAAAGCTTCTCCCATGTAAGAAACCAAAAGAAGACAAGTCCCTCAGTGACAACTCTCATTTCCAGCTCAGCTTCACCGGCCGTCATCTCCTTGCCGGAGACTCAGCAGCCGGCGACTACTGCTCCCAAAAGGTATATAACCTTTTTGATAAATTTTAGGTCAACCCCAGCCAACAATAACCTCTTATTGTCTTACACGTTCTTAAGACGTGCATTCAATTAAGTAATTAACATGTATTTGTGAACAAGTGACATAATCAGTTAAAAAATTTAAGTTTGGTGATAATGTTTTTAATTCAGGGAAAGGCTCCATTAATGTCAATATCAGCTCTCCACGAGCTTCACATATTCATCTTCGTGTTAGCTATTGCTCACATTATTTTCTGCCTCTTGACCATTCTTTTTGGTACCATGAAGGTATTTCTTAATTATACAAAACTCTAAAGCCAGATAACTTATACATATTAGGGCATAAGAAGTTCCTTGTGATATACGTCAAATGATCATAACAATACATTATTGCATAGATAATGCAATGGAGAAAATGGGAGGATAAAGTTTTAGAAAAAGACTACAACGCAGACGAAGGTATAGTAAATATGCAAAGTAAATATTTATAGTAGAAGCATTAAAAAAAAATTATAGTAGAAGCATTCTCATTTGTGAATTGGTAATGTTAATGAATGAAAGTTAGAGAAATAACTAACTAATATAAAAAAAAAATATGACTAATTCTTAATATGTCATCTTTTAACGTTAAGTCATTAATCTCATCTATATACACAGTGATTCAGAAGAAATATACAGCGGTTCGTGAACATGACTTCATCAGGGGACGATTTCTTGGAGTTGGAAAAGCTGATGCTTTCTTTGGATGGGTGGTGAGTTTGTTTTCTGTTTTGTAATAAGTTATCTTGACTCGCAAGACATGTTTGTATGTATAGTATGCAAGTCTTTTACTCTTTGAGTGTGTTCTTGTAGCATTCGTTTGTGAAGCAGTTTGTTGCATCAGTCAATGAATCCGATTACATCACAATGAGGCTAGGGTTCGTCACGGTAAGGTTTCTTTATTCTACAAATTTGAGTTTACCTCTACAATAAACTCTCATGATAAGTTAACAACCTTATTTTCTTCTTCTTTTATATATAGACACATTGCAAGACCAATCCAAAATTCAATTTCCACAAGTATCTAATACGTGCCCTAAATTCAGATTTCAAGAAAGTTGTTGGTATCAGGTCATAATCTAAAAAAACCAAACGTATTCAAATTGTGTTCTTTGATTTTGTGCTAAAGTACATTTTATAAAATTGCAGTTGGTACCTTTGGGTGTTTGTGGTTCTCTTCTTGCTTCTAAACATTGCTGGTGAGCTGCTGATATCTTTTTAACTTGCGATCCAAGTCACTTTCCTACTCTCTTTTTTTTCCTCTGGTTAATGATCATACAAATCCATCTTTTTCTTGTAGCATGGCATGTTTACTTCTGGCTAGCTTTTGTTCCTTTGATTGTAAGTCCCTAAACCACACTCCATGTATCCTTCATATCCATCTCGAGACCGGTAGGTTTAGGGCTATTTTTTTGCCTCCTCAGCTTTTGCTTGCTGTGGGGATGAAGCTGGAGCATATCATCACAGATTTGGCTCATGAAGTTGCAGAGAAACACATTGCTGTTGAGGGAGATTTGGTAGTGAGACCATCAGATGATCTGTTCTGGTTCAAAAGTCCACGGCTAGTTCTCTTCTTGATCCACTTCATTCTGTTCCAAAACTCATTTGAATTGGCATTCATCTTCTTTATCTTTGTAAGTGCTCTTTACCATAATTAAACTATACCAAAACAAAGAAAACACATGCCTCTCTAAAAGATTCATGCACCATGTAACATAACAACAGGCTCAGTACGGTTTTGATTCTTGCATCATGGGACAAGTCAAGTTCATAATTCCAAGACTCGTCATAGGGTAATAGCCAAAGCTTCTTACATCTCCTTCAAATGTAGAATCATTTTGACTGTTTTTTTTCCCTCTTCAGGGTATTGGTTCAGCTTCTCTGCAGTTACAGTACCTTACCACTATACGCCCTCGTTGCTCAGGTATAGACTCTTGTGTTCTGATACCAACTTGATAGAGACATAAATTCAAAACCACCACAGTTCTTACTCTTCTTCTTCTTATTCTTGTCTGGTCTTTTGGTGACAAGATGGGGAGTTCGTTCAAAGGTGCAATATTCACCGACCAGGCGCAGCAACAGATTGCTGGATGGGCAAAGTCTGCAAAGATGGCTAAAAAGAAAGGCGGCTCAACTCATGCAGGTTCCAGTCATGGTGGCAGTCCAAACCCTACAGCCACTCCTTCACCGCGGTCTATCCAGTTGCAGTCGCTACTAGGGAAAGGCTCCTCTCAGAAAAGTCACCTCTCTGAGAAGAAACCTGAGATCGTTGAGGAAAAATAGCTCTTACACAGTTATACGTCCTAAAACAAAAGCTTTCTGTTTTTCAGACAAAAGTATTTCGTTGGCTTTGTGTAATATACAAAACTGATTTAACGGTGTTGTAAGAATATTACTTAAGTCTCTGCCTGTTTGATTGAATGCAAGATTTGATTTTGTCAAGAAGATCAAACTCTTCTTTCCACAAATGTAGGTTGGTTTCTTATATATGCCACACACCAAACAGAAACAACGAAACCAACATTTTTTTTGGTTTTAAGAAAGGAACAGAGACACCATGAGATAAACCGGGAACATGATGAGATCAATCTGATTTCCGAGTTCTAACAGAAAACATAGAGAGGAAAACAAGTGAGAGAACTTTTTAAGATGGGAGAAAAAATTATTGTTTGCACATCATTCCTCTGCGGCACTAGCTGTGTTACTAAGATCCAGTTCCTGTAACACAAAGAGTTAATCACTTCCAGCTCGCAGAAGATGTCAGGTTAATGCAAAAAAAAAAAAAACATATACGTTTCCAGTGATCAATTTATACATGTTCAACACATTAAAAAAGAGTTGTATCAAAGTGTGTTGTATAATCATAACTCTGTTTAGGACAGGAATAAAAGGTTATTAACAACTTTAAAATGTGGTGGTGGTAATGCTTAGATTCCATTTGGTTCTTGACCACAGAGCACGAGTTACGGGGAATCGCTGGATTGATTGGGAAGATCATATGTCATGGTGCTCATGACTATACTAGAGCTACTCTCAGGACTTCGTTTCTTGCTTCATGCGTCTCATCTTGCCACAGCCGGACTGTGAGTCTTGCTGATACTGTTACTGTAATGGCTCAAAGGTTACACATTTGATTCAGCTGCTGAGATCTCTCTGCTTTCAAGATGTTCTTGGATCTCGCGGGAAACCATCTATAAAAGATTTTACAGAAGCCTTTAATGCAGCTTGCTTCCCTCTCACACTCTTCTCTACCTCGTTAAGACCCGGATGGGCTTGATGTGGACGTACAAGAAGTATACAAAGGTCGTCATCAACTCATAACAGTGTTGGAGCATCACCTTCCTCTTTTTTTGGTCAAAGCTTCTTCACACTGAGCAAGAATGGATCCAGCATCCTAGTTATTGGGGTTTAACCTTTGGATCCGGATCCAAGTCTATGAGAATGTCTTTGTCAAGCCTCTTTCTCTATCTCCTAACCCATGGGAGATGATAATTTTACATTATTATTTCAAGTACAAGAAAAGTAAAAGATATAGTCTTACTCGTGTGTTTGTATTCAACAAAAAAAAGTCTTACACCTGTGTCTGACTTTAATCTCCTATGATCATAGGTATTGGCACATTTATCTAGAACTGAATGACCGAATCGAAATAGAAACTAAACCGAATTTATAAATAAACATATAATTATATATCTCTAGAATAAAAAAATCTAAACTGAGCTGAAACTCGAATGAATACCTGAATTTTAAAAATATAGATTATGTTCTAGTTTCTAAGTAACTAAATATTATAAAAATACTATTTATGAACCAAAATACCCAAAAGTCTGAATTATCCAAAAAAAAAATTATTCAAATATTTAAATTTATCCAAATTATCTGAAAAAATTAGAATCGAATTAGACCAGATTTTTTTGGATATTAGATATTTCCTAGCTTTGCTATATGGACTCAATCAAAAATCGAAATAACAAAACCGAACCAAAATTTGTGAATAACCAAACGATTACCCAAAAACAAAAACCAAAAGCTCAAGCCTAATTGAATGTATATAAAATGAAATCTGTTACCCTTTTGCTTTGGATTTTCAAATGCTCTGATCCCATCTTGAGGACAATGTAGATAAAATCATGGAATTTTATATTACTACAAGTTTTACAAATGAAATAGTTATACAAAATCTCTTACCCTGAAACCTTATGTAATAACAAAATTAACAGTAGATAAAACAAAAAAAACAAAACCTCATTTTCCTTTGTGTTACATATAAGTTCTTGTTACATGTTTGGCATTAGAAGAACCAGAAGAAGATGAAGAAGAAGGCATCAAAGCAAGAACCATAAGCAGAACCATTATCCCAATAGGAATCAGAAGCAGCATAAAAGGAGGAGGAGGCAACGGTGGAAGAATCAAAGGAAGGATCAAGAGAGATGCTGTGAGACCAACAAGAACAACCATCGACTCTATACTGAAGTAACTAGCTGAGATCAGCCTCCTCGGACTGTTCTGAGACGACAATGTCCGAAAATATTCTTGCTTACTCATCATAGGAGCTTGAGCTGGTCCCCGGAAAGTCATGTCTTTTCGGTTATCTCTTCTCATGTCCATGATCTTGTTGCTGTTGTTGTTGCTTGAAGAATGATGTTGTACGTTTTGTAGACTGGAGATTTCACGAATCATCTAAAAAAAGTTGCGTTCTTTTCTTGAGAAAGATGTTACCTTTACAGGTTCTTGTAGCCAAAGAAGAAGAAGATACAACGTTAGAAATGGAGATCTTGGTTCAAAGCTTTGAGGAACAGAGAGAAAGTTTGAAACTTTTCTTTTCTTTGTAAAGGAGAATACAGAAGGAAAAGGAAAGTGGGTGTGGTTTTGGTATAAAAAGGTGTGAGATGAAGAAGACAAGTAGCAAATAAATAAATAATCTTTTGGGGGATTGGACTGTGGAATCAGGAAAGAGAGGAAGGGAAGGTTCATTGAATTTACAGATCTTTTCTTTCAAAAAACAGAGCAATAATGTTTTTAAAAAGAAATTAATTTTTGGTTTTTTTTTTTCTCTATTGGGGGTGACAAGTTGCTGATTCTGGAAGGCCTGCCTGCAAATTTAGAATACTTTTGCTTCTCCCTCTCTCTCTCCTCCCCACATTCACAGTTGGTTCTTCTCCCCTAGACACTTTATCTCTCTTCCTTAAGACTGGAATATTTGGGTAAGTCTCTCTCTGATGTGGAGGCTTTAAGTTTCTTTTGAGAATATTCAATGGTGTTTTTATGTAGTCATATTGTTTTTGTTTATCCAAAAAAAACAGTCGTATTTTTTCCTTTATGAGTTGTGGCTTTAGTTGTTCTAAAAAAAAAGAATTGTGGGCTTTAATAGTCTCTTGTTATTTAAATGATTTTAATTAATCATCGTTGGTAATATGAATACAATAAAATTATACCAAAATGTTAACTACTTGATGTTTTTAAACAAAAAAAAAAGAAGAAGCTAGTTCCTTCTTTTGTTGCAGAGATTTTGGAATGTGATTGCGTTATTTATGTCTTCATTGACAATTTGACAACAAAATTAGCCACTAAAAATGCTAGAAACAAATATATTACTCTCTTTAAAAGTAATATATCACTTAATCTGTGTTCTATATATATTATGCTTGTTTTGCATAGTTTATCACATAGATACCATTATTATTCAGGGTTGTAATCTATTGAAACTATGGATGGGGGCACTAGAGCTGAATTCAAGAGAGAAAAAATTAATGATTACAAGATTGAATTATAGTGAAATTATCAATCTATTTTCCTCAAATACATACACATAAAAATTATTAAAAGTCATATAGTTATATTTTCCACCTAAAAAATAATGGTGTGTATGTTTATCGACCAATAAGGACCCATGATGTTATTCTTCTCTACGGCATTTCATGTGGTGGATATATCATATTATCTCATGTTTCCTAGTGGGACAGTTGGTGCAATTTTTTGGGGGGTTTTAATATTTTTGATTAATCACTAAAATATTATCTTATTGCAAAATATTAATAATTCAAATTAAAAGCAGTGCAAATATACACTTAGTATTTTTGGGGGATATAGGTAATTTATTTAAGAGTTTAATAATTTTCTACAATTTTAGTCATTTATATTTATGTAAATTATTTTAAAATTTTGGAGGCGATGGTACAATATTTCATTGCATATGCTCTTAATTGATGAGACTTATATTTTGGTTGCGTGATTAACGAGGGACATGATATTTGATGTAAGCAGCTCCTTGTTTGGCCTTGCTGGTATTAACCAGTTGACAGGTTATACCTATGCATTAGTAACTTCAAATTCAATGAATCACATATTTTACATCAACTATACTCTGACTAAGTACTTTCAAAATATATTTATGTGTATCAAACACTAACTAAATGACATCATTATTTTTTTTTTTGAAAAAAAAACAATAGATTATTATTCTAATTTAACTCTATAGATTATTAAACAATACCTTACCTCAATTAAAAAAAAAAACCACGCTAAAAAGTTAGCATGCAGACATAAAATCTTACGGAAGAAATGGCTGTTAGAGTTATATCTTTCCAACAATTAAAGATATTCGTTTTGTTTTGCGGATATGTACTTGATCCAATCGTTAGGATCGATGCCACACATTCCTAAATAAATATGAAAATGTGTACGTAGACGTTATGCTTCGAAGTATATTTTATATAAAATGCATTTTCTGTGGTAGAGGATTTTGCTATCTGACGATTTAAATCGATCACATCTGTTTACATGCAGTTTTGTAATATTTTTTAGCTTGTACTGGAAACATATTCATGAATAATTATTAGAGTAAAAGAAAGATCAAATCCGTATCGAATTTCATCAACTTTTTGTAGACTATTAACGTGCGAAGATTACAGATATAATAACAAATATTCGGTAGGAGTCTCTACTCAAGATCAGCAATCTAATTGTCAGTAGATACAAACATACGTTTGTATATAATATAATGAAGTTCACATGCATATTAAAACCATAGTCATGTAGTTACAAGAGATCGCAATCTCTTATCCAGATCAAAGAAGATTTTTAATCGTAAGCAAAACCAAGAAAGATATAAATATTTTCTTAAGGTGAACAAGAAAACAGTAGAATTTCTTACGGAAACAAATTGTGGATTCTGTTAGTATTATATTCAGTTTCAAGAAATAAAAAATAAAAAATGGTGGAAAGGGAAAGCAATATAGAAATGGCAACCCATGCATGATTGCCTTGAACATCGCAAACCCTTCCATTAGATTGCTTGTCTAGTGGCAGTGGACCTGCTGCAACAATATTCAACATATATAATTACTTTATAGAATTATTATGTATTTGAATAATGCATAGGCATTATTATCTCAATAACGAGTTTATATGATATGCCCACAGTTTCATCACATACTTGAAACTATTATTCTCCATTAAGACTATTCTGTTTTCTGGTTTAATAATTTTGGTGGTATTGCGTAGGGATTTATTGAAAAGAATATAGTTGCATTAGGCTAATAATAAAATGTTGATTCAAAAAGGTATATAATGTGGATGAAATTGCACATGTCGTTGTCACGTGGCTCGTTTCCATCGGTTCAGTGCATATCTCAACCAACTTGTCTTATTAATATTCCTCGTACAACTCTCCAATCTCTTACTTCTACGTATACATTTTCATTTTCTCTTCCTTTTTTCAGTTGTGTATAGTATAAAGTTAAAACAAATGGTATATAATATACAACATTGTGAAAATAAATTAATATTAATTTTTGTATAAGTAGGCAGCTATGTACTGAAACATAAACTAATCTTAGTTCTCAATAACACTTATGCTTTGACTGTATAGTTAGTATATAAAGAGTAAATATTTATTTAAGTTTTGGGTTATTCTGTGTTCCACCAAAATTTTATCAATCAAGTGAAATAAAATTTTCACCATATTACTCTAATTACTACTTAAACAAGAAAAACACACATTCAGTTTTACTCCTCCATAGTTTATCAGATTAAAACATTTACTCTACTTCTTATTTTTTCTCTCTTTTCCACCATTTTCTTTTCAGTTCTTTTTCATAATATTTTTTCTCTATTTTACTCAACTTTTAGTCTTTTAGCAATCACACTCTTACATTTATGGTATTTAAATCGTTGCACCAGTCGATTTTATATATCAAATTTGTAGTTTAAGAGATCCAATGAATTTTCCATGTTAAATTAGTTATTTGAACTACTTTTAACTATTTTATAAATATAAGCATATTGTTGTATAATAGCCCCTTATAGAAATAATCAAAGATCAATTGTTTCTTATAAATGTCTATGGAGACAGTGGCTACAACTTTTCGATCATATAACTGATGTTTAAAAAATATATAAGTTTGATTTCCGTTGGGGGCATCTAATCTCCTAATGAGAGTTATTATAACAGCCCCACCTTCATATAGAGATGTACGTGTTTAGAGATCCAGAACTTTATAGTCATCTAATTTTTTTTTATCGAGGTGTGCCTATCTTGCTTAAACGGTATTGATTATCAGCAGAGTTAGGTTGCAGGTAAATCCGCCCCGCTTGACCTATCAACTCATAGATTGAGTTTTTATTTGAAAATTTAAAAATCCAACCATATAACTCATAAAGAAAAATGTTATATCTATATTCGCCATACGAAATTACGAGTAACCCAAGAAATTCACGAATGATATTAAATATGATACAAATATTTTAATTATATATTAGTTTTAAAATAATTACAAAATATACTTGTAGTTAAAAACTAAAATAATATCAAATTTTGCAATAGTTTATATATTTGTACGAAATATATTATTATTATTTTTAATATAAGCTTAAAATAAGCTTAATCCGCACTCATACTCGTAATTCAAAATTTTTAAACCGATTAAGGCGAGTCATACGGGACGGAACCTGCAACTAATGACTCATATTCCCAACACTAGCTGTTAGGTACTACAATGTGGATCTTCAATCACCTAATCAGTATAAAATTAATCTAGGAACTAATTGTTAAACTAATTCTTCTACAGTGTCATAGTTAAGGTTAAAGTAATTTTTTCCGGATACACATAAAAAAATATACTATATTGGGAACGTATACTTTGTCGTTTTTATTCAGCTTTGTAATGAAGTCTGACCAAAGATATGACCAGACTGAAAAGGGAATTAAAAGGATATGATAACATGAAAAAAAAAAACAAAATTCATGCATCTGCTAGTGAGGCTATTTGGATTCATTGCACTTTGCATATCTTGATGATTCGTTTTCCTTTCACCTACCTTGACATAAAAGAGGGAAAACAAATTAAACATAATTTTCTACATATCATTCAAGATATAATATCAATCAACTATTACCGATATTTTCTTATGATTCACTGAGATGTAGATTATTATTTGAATAATCAATAATGTAAAGTTAAAACACAGTGAGAACGAGTTTTGGTAGACTAATTCAACGATTAGTATATTAGATGTGAAACACAATCACTTAATTGAGAGATTGGGGTAACTTTTTGTTTTGTCTGTGAGATCACCTTTCAAAGAAAACAGCATACCATTCATGTGACATTTGAAAATGAACAATTAAATGATTAATTGCTTCTAACTTTTCCTTAAAACAACTTTTACTTATTACTTCAGCCATTATAAAATGTCTCGAATTGTCAACCCATTATTATTTTTAGTATACCACTACATTTTTGTGTGGATATATTCTAAAACGTGAAAACTAATAAATTTAAAACTAGTAAAAAAAGGAATAATAGAAATAAGAATAGAGATGAAACGATGAATAAATATGGAGTAGGACCCAAGAGGGCAAGCATGGTGGCTACTCTGTTGTGTGTTTACAATCTCATTCTCTTCAAATTCTATGTGCTCCTCCCTTCACTATCTCCCCTTCTAAAATCTAATACCATTCTTGTTTTTTCATTTTTTCTTTCAAAGCATCCTTAAAGCTTTGCAAACAGTAGGTTGTTTAGACTAGACAAGGAAAATGTCAAATTGGCTTTCTTGATTCTTTCAGAAGAGCCATCTTGATTTTTTTTTACTTTACAACAAAAGCCATCTAAAACAAATTTTATGTACAACTTTTACCAAAAACTCATGTGATATATGATGTTTAGAAGGCTTTTGGTGTTTCAGAAGATAAAATGTTATGAGATTTTTATATTAATTTCAATTTTATTAAAAACTGTTTAACTAATAAAATTTTATAGTGTTTTTATGATTGATACTACTTTAAATTATATTTTTAATTATGTTTGTAGGGAAAAGTGAATTGCTTAATTTTCGTGTGTTTGGGTATAACATCTTACATCTTACATGGGAGTATTACTTATGTATACCAAGCAGAAAGAAAAAAACTTACTTATTAGAGTATGTATTACACAAGTATTAATTAAAGAAAGATATAGTCAAATGTGTAGTGTATTTATTTATATAACTATTAATCTCTAACTCTGATATATACTAACACTCGACCTTCTAAGATTTTGAAGTTAAATATATCATTTACTATACATAAATTACTTTTTCCAAAATCGGGAATATTTTAAAGTAAGGCAAGTCAAAGAAGACATATGTTTTGAGTGTTTTTTATCGTGGGGATTGATTCAGTGCATGGTTCCAACCTTTTGACTCCTTCTCTGACCTCCATTTTTTAATTATTATCCTTTGCCTTTGATCCCTTTCCTCGACCCAACCTCCTACTACTACTACAGTCTCTTTACAGAAGCGTATAATAAATAAACAACTTCTAAAGTTTGGCTCAGCTGATTAGGACAACCGCAACTCATTTAATACGTTAAAACGCGTTTATTAAAACGTGGTGCACGTTCCAAACGTTTTATTTCAAATCAATAAACGAAAAGACACGGAACCAACGTTCCAACCATCTTCATCACTCTCAAAAGATTCATCATATCACATCATCTTGTCTTCTCTAGTAGCCACTCTCTTCTTCTTCTTTTTGACACAAGCTGACTTGTACCCACCTTTGCACGGTTTCCCCCACGGAGTAACCGATGTCCTTCCTATGCTTCAACTACTTATGCTTTTCCCTTCACCACCACCCTATGGATGATCACAAGGATTCTTCGCCCCGCCTCTCACTTTTGGTCTTATCCCCCGCCAGTGCCGTGCCTACGAATATGGTGGCCTAAAACAATTTAAAAATTGTGACCTTTATAATTTTCTATAAGATATATAATCAATTTGATATAATTAATTAATTATTTTAAACTAATAAAAATGAAATATTACTGGTTTTATAAGTTTTAAATTCTAAAGAAATGATAGAAGAAAACCATATATACCATATAAACATTTATATTAAACTGCAACTATATGTTTTAGAGATATAAAGAGAACATATCTAGCCATAATCAAGTTAGAAAAAAATATTTTATAATGAAATTAAAAGAGAAATTAGAAAAATCATAAGAATATCACACAAGAATATGAACACAAATAAAATTTCAATAAAACAATACTAACAATGTAAAAGAAACAAATGTGTTTAAAGCAAAAGAAAAATAAATATAAACCAAGAATATAATTAAGTAGAGTAAATCTCTTACGTTGTCAAAAAAGAATAAGTAAATCTCTTACGCAGAACCATCGAACACAAGTAATTAGTGTAATATGAAAATTATAATGTGGCCCTTGAAACAAAATATTGAAATGTGGCCTGAAACTAATGCTTCTCTTGCCTTATGACAGGCACGGGTCTGTCCCCCGCCACCTACTCTCTCCTGCTTTCCTCAGCTTCTTCTTCACTCCACGAGATGGGTTCGACGCTGTACCAATCGTAGCACGGCAACTGGAGTTGATCCACCTTGTGTCCCCTGATGGAAGCTTTATCAAGCACTTTTCTGAAGCATGCCCCTTAAGGATCTTGGCGTTTGTTCCTGCAGCTCGGACTAGCTTCGCGCCTTGTTTTGGGTTTATAGCCTTGCATCAAATAATGACCACCGAAAGAAATGCAACAGAGAGAGAGAGAGACAAGAAACTTCCTGACATAATCATTTTCTCAACATTTAGTAATAAGAACATAGTTAGAAACTAGAAATCACATACTCAGGAGATCAAGATCCTTGTAATATTCATGCTTCGTTTTTGCTGTCAAACTACTACCTGTGGAGAAACTGCGAAATGCTGGACGAACAAGACTGTTGAATAAAGAATAAGAAGAAGCTCGAGCTTTGCATAGAGCCACAACGGCCGACATTGGAGTGATCTGATCTAAACAGTGAAATAGGTAGGGTTGCTCTAGCAATGATCGAAGAAGAGAAAGTGAGGAATTAAAAGGGTTATGTTTCCTAAACCATGAGGGAAGCCTATCAATTTACAAAAACCGGTTCAGACCGTCCGGTCGGATTGTGACTCAGAAAAAATATATCCGGTTTTGTAATTATATTTAATTTTCTTGTATTGAATATATACTGAATCACTTGAGAATTTGGTTTATATGGTTAGTTCAGTTTGTATAATTTTTTTTCGTCTAGTTTGGTTCGTACAAATTTTTGTCTAATTGAACCAAATAAATTTTTTTGTACGATATAGTTTGGTAATCGGTTAGTTCAATTTTTAAAAGTTCTACGGAACTTGACCAAAATGTTATGATGTTTAGGTAGGTAGTAATTTAATTTAGTTAGAAATCCCGGTAACTTCAAATTAAAATCCGGTTAGCTCAATTATTCCGGTTAATTTGGTTCAAAATTTAGAGATGATTTCAATTTTGTTTAGTATAACTCGGTATGATTTGGCTAGAAAACATAATAAACCGAAATGGACCACATTGATATAGGAAGTCCCATAAAAAAAGACAGCACTACTCATAAGTCTGATCCAACAGTCATCAAAAGCATACACACCAAACAAGTCCTCGGTTTAACTTAAAACATTATTTTTAAAGATGGGAGATTCAGTACTCAACACACTCATCCTCTTGAGCTCCTTCACTTACTCCTGCAAATGAAAACAAAGGTGGTACTGTGAGCAAAACGATCATCATAAAACCAATGCAGAAGCTATAAAGCAAAAAGAGAAGAACATTATACTAACCTCATCGTCATCATCATCATCTTCCTTCTTCAAACGAGTCTCACCACCTTCCTTGATAATAGGAAGCTTCATAGCACCAAACGGCGTATCAACATCCACATTCCCTTTAATCGTATACCCCGTCCCTTTCCCACGGATCATATCCCAAAGCGCGGAACCAAAGTCCTTGGGCCTAAACGTGATCGGCACATTAACCAACCCGCTCCCGTTCTTATCGAGCTTAATAGAATCCGATATCTCAGCTCTCCCAATGCTCACATCACACAGCCAAACCTCACAGTCCAAATCGTTAAGCCCCAAGTCAAAATCATTCATGTTCTCAAGCCTCACGTGGAGAACCGCCACGGTCTCCTCCAGAGAAAACTTCCCGAACTTGATCTTCTCGATGTCCACATCAGGCTTCTTCGGTATCGGGATCTCTCCGCGCTTCTCCAAAGGCAACGTCAGCCTCCCTAGCACCGGCACGTCGACGATGAGATCGACTTTGATCCGGTAAGGTATGATCATCCCGGGGTTGATGTCGTTGTAAGTGTTTTTAATGTCCTCGTAGATGAGAGTCAAAGGGATCTTGACGGTCTCTTCCCCGTGGGCCTTGAGGGTTCCCGCGTCGGGGATGAGGCCCGAGACGAGTTTCCTCCCGTCGCTCTCGACTAGGTAGTCGATGTCGATGAGAGGGATGGGGACGGGGTTGGGGTTCTTGACGAGGATGTCCACGACGATGTCCGCTCTCTCGAGGTTGATCTTGGGGATGTGGATGGCGGAGACGTCGGCGGTTGGTTTGCCGAAGCCGATGGTTTCTTCGATCTTCTCGCCGATGTCGTGGATGAAGTCTTTGACCTTGTCGAGGAATCCTCCTCCTTTGCCTTCTTCTTTTTCTTCTTCGTTGTGGCTTCTGTCCACGATTTCCACTTTGTTCTCGGATGTCGACATAGCTATGAGAAGCAGCAAGGTGACATCATTACAACAACAAAGAAACAAAAGTCAAACCAAACTGTTTTTTTTTAAAAACTTTTACAATTTTTTTTTCTTTTCATAATTTGTGGACATACGTCTAAAATGCGGCCCTGACTACATATCAGACCAAGCACAAGCATGACCAGATTTGGGTCAAACCCAACGAAATACTGGCTTTGATCTCTTAATATATTTTTTTTTGACATTTTTTTTCCATAGATTTAGGTCTCCAAATTATGAAAATAATTTTTTTTTACGAAAGTATATTTATGATCTCAAATTTTCAGATCAGGCCCTGAGAACAAGGCACGAGAACAACAGTCAAACCATATAGAAATGAAAAAGGAAAAGACTATCTACCAAACACCATGAAGAAGAACTCATATCACAGTAGATCTTATCAACTAGATGATAAAGGTGAAACCATATGACAACATCTTATTCCTACATCCTCGAACAGAAGAAGATACATTGCATGTTTGAAGTACAGCAATAAAGATCAGATCACGTGAACCGAAGAAAACACGATCTAACGATCATAGCGTTAGATCAAGCGAAAGGTCAAACAGATCGGTAAAAATGAGGTCAGAATCAGTAAAAACTTGATCTAGTCATCACCTTCTTCTAGATCAAATACAGATAAGGATCAACGCAAGAACAGATAACGATCAGAAGTTGATTAGAATCTTTACCTAGAGAGAGTTGGATGAATGTGAGTCACAGAGAGACAAGAGTGCTTTGAAGAGACAGAGAATGGGTTGCAGTTTGTGGAGTTTACCGGTTCGTTGAACTTATATCAACTTAATAAATGTTGACGCGTCATCTTCGCCTTGCCGACAAAACAACGTGTAAAGTCACTATTGGGCCATTGGCTTTTATAAAGCCTCTTTAATTTCATTTTGACTCCTAATTTTCATGATATTACGAGAATTAGAATAACATAATTGATTACTGATGAGGAACCCACTCGTCCCCTAAAATCCAGAGGAACTATTATTACACGATTCAAAAACAAGACATGAAGCTTACAAAAAAAAACGTTTAAATATTTTTCACTGAGGTAAAGAAAACATTTTGACAATCTTTTCAGGTACAGTTTCAGAGATTGGATTGTAACCAACAAGTTCTCTCATACGTGATGATCATTGCTCCTACCATGGAACGAGCCAGCTATTTCAGGTGGTGCTCAAACAAGGACGCCATCTCCAGCTGCAAGAAAGACAAGAGGAGAGAATCTTCAAGAACTTTTGCATAAGATACAAGAACTCAAATGGTGGTAACATGACACCACCATTATCAGGAACTTCTACATCTTGTTCTAAGAGTAAAGGATTGATCATCATGATGATACTTACCGCCGTCAAAGCAGTTTCAGCTCCCTTGTTTCCAGCTTTGCCACCAGATCGATTCAGAGCCTATAGTTTCAGTTAAATAATTTCAATATTTTATCCATTATGATGAATCAGCTACATATCATCAATTCTTAAATAAACAAAAGCTAACCTGATCCATGTCCTCGCATGTCAGCACACCAAATATGCATGGAACACCTGCAAATTAGGAATCAAAACCGTTACATCTACTACTGCAAAAGCTAATCTAAATGCAAGAGAAGATGACATCAACAACACCGACTCTGTTTTCAAACCAATGTATACATACATGTGTTTAAAAAAACGCATATCACTCAAATGATGATCGAGATAAACCTGAGTTTATGCCAGCAGAAAGTACTCCAGATGCAGCAGAGTTGGCAACAGCATCATAATGAGTAGTATCTCCTCTTATCTAACACACAACAAAACCTAGATCAAAATTCAAAACCCAACTCTAAACATGTGTCAGCAACATAAAGCAAACTACTTTCTGAGCACATACAATCAAATAAACTGAGAAACTTGTATAAAAGCAAGAGAGCCATACCACAGCACCGATACACAAAACGGCATGAAACTTTCCTGACTTCCCAAGATTCTGTGCAACAACACCTATCTCAAAGCTGCCAGGAACCCATATAACCTGATTCAAAAAAAAAAAAAAGAGTTTCACTAGCTTCAGTTGCCAAGGATGTAATAAAGCTCCCATCTTTAATCATTATTACGAGTAAGATACCTCAACGTCTTCTTCTCTGACTGAATACTTCTTGAAAGTCTCAACAGCTCCTTCCAAAAGCAACTTCGTCACAACCTCATTGAAACGAGCAACAACCTCGAAGATACCAAACAAAAAAAAAACGAATCTTTCAAAATCTTGAAAAAAAAAGGTGAAGACTTTATAAACGAAAGGGAAAGAGAAGAACACTCACGATGGCGAATCTAAGACCTTCTCCCCTGATTAGCGACCCAGTGACGTGGCGCACAGCAGCCGTCTGTACAAACGACGAGCGTAGCTCCTTCTCTACAGAGAGTGGTGGCGCGAAACCGGATGCGGATGAGGAGAATGATAAGCTGTTGGATTTGATTACAGTGGAAGACGATTGACGAGGATGGAGGTGATGACGTGTCGTCGGAGTTAGGCGGAGACAAGGCGGCGAAGCTAACGACTTCATTTTCGTTCTCCTGGCTGCGGTTAGGAGTGTGAGTGAGTGAGTGCTTTGGAAAGATCGTTCTTATCGTTGGTTTAGCTATTTTAATTAATTCCGGTTTAGTAATGAATCCAATGGTTTGGTTTCGAGATTTCCGGTTTAATAAATTTTCTTTGGTTAATAGTTCGTTTCGGTAAATTTTTTTTTTAAAAAATTCATTTCGGTTCAGTTCACAATCGATTACTTCGGTTTTCTTTAAAAACAAAAAAAAAATTATAACCAAATCATTTAAAAACCAAATTTCAAAGTGAATTAACTGAAATAACTGAACTAATAAAATTTAACTTAAACTAATCAAACTTACAAATTAAATCAAAACATAACCGAAACAAAATTTCAGGTAAATTTTCAAAATTTAAACTAAACCAAAATCAAACTTGATTTCAGATTTAATTCAATAAAATTTATGTTGAACCGAACTAACCGAGAAAACCGAAGTACCAATCTAAATTACCCGAACCCACCTACCCTAAAGTCTCAATCTCTCGCCGGTCGGAATTTTCAGACAAAAGTGAAAAAGATAACTTTCCTTGTCCGCCGCAACAAAGAACAAAGCTTTTCATCTTTTGGAAGAAGAGAAGTCTTGAAACCATATAGGATATGGCTACGACGAACTGGTACCATTTCGACTCTATTGATCTTTTAACTCTTTTAAAGATGAATCTATTGAGAGATAAACATTGTAATTGATCCACACAGGCTAGTGGCGTCTCCAAGTGTGCTCCTTCATCGCACAGGGAACAACCCTCGTCTACCATTTGCTTCTAGAAAGAATCAGACTTTAGGTAAAAGCAGTGTTAGTTTTCTCGGCAATTCGAAACGTCGTCGTCTGCCGGTGGTTTTATCAATGGCGGCGGCGGAGGAGCCGGAGTTTGAGGGAGCCGTGAAGTCTGTTTTGCCTGGAAATGGCATATCCATCATGGTATAACATTTAAGTTACAACACTGTAGAAAGAACTCTCAAGTGTCTTATGGTTTGTTGGTCATTATCTCTTACATTTCAGGTGAATGGGTGTACTGGCAAAATGGGGAAGGCTGTAATCAAAGCAGCAGACTCTGCTGGTGTAAACATCGTTCCCACTTCCTTTGGATCTGCTGCTGAGGCTGGGCAGACTGTTGAGGTGTGTGGAAAAGAGATCACTGTGCACGGTCCTAAAGAGAGAGAAGAGGTTCTTGCTTCGGTGTTTGAAAAGCACCCTGAGCTTATTGTTGTCGACTACACCGTTCCCGCTGCTGTTAATGGTAACAACTCCAGAAACCTCTCTCACTCTTGATTTGCTTTGAAAAACTTGTCTGATTGAGTGATGATGTTAGATAATGCGGAGCTGTATAGCAAAGTAGGTGTTCCTTTTGTAATGGGAACAACTGGTGGAGACAGGAATAAACTGTATGAGACTGTTGAAAAAGCAGGGATCTATGCTGTGATTTCCCCACAGATGGGTAAACAGGTAATGTGTTTCTGGTAGAAAGTAAAGTGAATTTTAAGATCTTTTGGCTCATGTCTCTTTGCTTTGTTGGTTTCATTAGGTTGTTGCGTTTCTTGCGGCCATGGAGATCATGGCTGAGCAGTTTCCAGGAGCCTTTTCTGGTTATTCCTTGGAGGTACTTCTGTTAATTCATTTTATTGCTTCTTCGTACGTTTAGTCAAAAGCCAATGTGTATATGTAGGTGATGGAGTCTCACCAAGCTAGCAAACTGGATGCATCCGGAACTGCAAAAGCTGTCATCTCTTGCTTCCAAGACTTGGGAGTGTCTTATGACATGGATCAGGTGCATTGCTTGTAACATTTCGGCAACTACTTGGCTCATTTGATCTCTGAATATGAATTTTCTTTGTGTACAACTTTTTTTGTTGTTGTGGTAGATACAATTGATTAGGGATCCTAAACAGCAAGTTGAGATGGTTGGAGTTCCTGAAGAGCATGTCTCTGGCCACGCTTTCCATCTCTATCACTTAACATCACCTGATGAAACGTAATGCAGTATCTAAGACATCATTGTATAGCTTTGATCTCTATTGATGTGTATGTCCCATAACTAGCTCACTTTTCTTTGTAGTGTCTCCTTTGAGTTCCAGCACAATGTCTGTGGCAGATCAATATACGCTGAGGGTACAGTCGATGCCGTTCTTTTCCTTGCCAAAAAGGTTCTATAGCTTACTCCTTTTGCTCACAATGATACTGTGTGACTCAGCTATCTTATTAGTCTCTCACCTCTTATCTAAACGATGCTAATTGTTGTTTCAACACTTCTGTGAAATGCAGATTCGGTTGAAAGCAGACCAGAGAATCTACAACATGATCGATGTTTTGAGAGAGGGAAACATGCGTTGAAGCTTCCAAGTTTTGTAGGTGCGTTGACAACTGGTGGTTCCAGAAGAGCTGAGATAGATTTACCAAATCATCAGTCATCAGCTGTGAAAGTTAGATGTTTGGATACCACTTCTTCTTCTGCCTTTCAGACCGGCTTTTGAAACCACTAGGGTTGTTTGCAATTTACATAACTGGTATTCTGTAGCTCCTTTTTTGGTCTATTTAAGAACTTTCCATTGTTCTGTTCATGTTAACCTTTTTACCATCAAGATTACTCTCCTTTTTTTTGAATCATTGAAGTCTTATTGGTATCCATAGTTTATAGAAGAAGTTACAGAGCAAAGGAGTGAGCCTCTGTTACCTCGGTTTGATACTAGTTCATTGAACAAGTTACTCAACTGCAAGCTATAAGAAAGGCTCAAAGACTAATTTCCGTACAAGACATTTTCCTTCTTTGAGTTCCATGTTTCAAAAGCTGAATGTACAAGACATTCTGCCATTTAATAAGAGAAATTATAATAATACTTCACTTCTAATAAATTTAATATACATTGTGTTGAATTATAATAATTTATTTTTTACATAATAAAATATGTTCAAATATATAACATTTATTAGGTTTTGGAATTATGTAATAAAATTTTAAATAATACTATACAATTATATGGGAGAATCAAAACATAATCATCTGTTTTATTATACATCTCGCATTAATTTCAAGTTTTATAATTTAGCATTAAAATAAAGTATAATTATAATAAAAATAAGTTGATAATTTTTTCCATTTTAGTAGAATAAAATAATCTGTAAAAACTGCAACTATAATATTAAGTATAACTTGCTATTTATATTAATGAGTTTCATGTTGAATTTCAAAATTGCAGTCAGATATATTTTTTATAAATTTAAATCGTAAAATTTCTGATATTTTTTTTTAATAAAATTTACAAGAAAAACAAGAACCGTCAAGTTTTATACTCTTTCCGTCTCTCTCTCTCTCTAGTACTTGAATCTCGTGTTACGACTTTGCGATAGATTCTCCCAAAACTCCACTTTCAAAATGGCGGATCCATCTCCTCAAAGCCTCACCCTTTCCACTTCCCCACCTCCTCCTCCTCCTCCTCCACCTACCCTTCAATCAACAACCTCAGAACCACCGCCTCCTCCACCGACTCGCTCCTCCCTCTTTCCCTTCCTCAAGTCTCTGAACAGCAGACCGAAGCTCCGCGTGACGTCTGAATTCGACAGCGACAGTCTCCTCTTCTTGAACAAAGTGTCTTGCAAGCTCTTCGACAACCTCGCCAAGCTCAAGCTCTCGTTTCAGAACAACTCTCAGCGCGAGGTTACGCAGCCTCAGGTGTCTCTCACTTCCAAGTACCTCTCTGTTCTCTATGATGTCGAGGAGAAGAACACTTTCATCAAGAGCACCGTCGACGTTTCCCCAAGACTTCAGCTCCGTGCTCTTCATAATGTTAATGTAATAAAGATTGAATCTTTCCTCTGTTTCTTGCATATTATCACCGTTAGTTAACTCTGTGTTTGGTTTTGATCGCTATTAGGGAAAGAAAAAAAACACTTCTTTTGAATTAAATTAGTTGTCTTCTATGGAACAGAACAGGTTCTGTGCTTTGAGAATGTTTCAGTGAAATGGTGTTGATAGGATTTGTACTACCTCGTATCATTGCCATTTGATTGTTTTTGAGTGGGATGAACTATCTGTCCAGCACATCTGAGAGCTGTTCAATCAACTAACTATCATTAGCTATTGAAACTTAGCGTTTGTAAGGCTTGTTATGTTCTGTTCTTGATTATATGTGTTATGTTCTGTTCTTTATTGTAGGCTTGTTATGTTCTGTTATGTTCTGTTGTTGATTATACAGCTTAGGATTACGTTTGTAGGCTTGTTATGTTCTGTTCTTGATTATATATGTGTCACTGTCACTGATGTTTGGTCGTTTTAACTGTATGTTGTTGCAGGCACAACAAGGAGAGGTTGCTATGGAGGCAAACCTGGCTGAACCTGGCTATTCTCTCGAGCTTTCATCGCCTGTCCCTATTGGTTACGTGAGTACCATCTCTTCCATTTGGTGTCTGTGTACATTTTTGGTTGCGAGTACTTTGCTACTTGTTGCCTTTAAAAGCTTTTGTGTATTGCCTGAAGGTTTTCACTTTTTGCAGCCAAGAGCGACTCTTAAATTTCCACTAGGTGAAGTTTCGATACAAGAGAGAGAAGAAGAGGAGGAAGAGGATAAGAACAAGAGAATGTTATCTGTTAGTGGGATCCTCAAACGTCAAGTAATGGATGGTGTTTGCTCCGCTCTATACACAGATGAAGAGCTGAGGCTGAGATATGCTTATAAGGTTTTGAACTTTTACCAAATCTTCTTCTCTGCTTTTTGTTTTATTATGCTATAACTTGTAAAAGGTACACCTGTAAGGAGAATAATCATTACTTGGCTATCTTTTGGATGTGACATCAAGGCTTTACTTGTTTTTGTTTCATACAGGATGAAGCGTTGTCTTTCATCCCAACCATCTCCCTTCCTTCCAACGCTGCTTCGTTTGCATTCAAGCGCAGGTTTAGCCCTTCAGATAAGTTGAGGTAAGTGGCCTCTCTGTTTCTACTCCTTTCTCTTTTTGTCTCATCTGTTAAATTTAGTTGTGTATTTGACTATGTGGAAGTATACAAGTATCATGGTGATGACTTGCTATGCATGCAGCTACTGGTACAAGTTTGATTCAAACATGTGGAGTGCTGTTTACAAACGCACATATGGTAAAGACTACAAATTCAAAGCTGGCTATGATTCTGAAGTACGCCTTGGCTGGGCTTCTCTCTGGGTAAAGCACCAAACTTTTCTTTTCTTTTCTCTGCGAACCCCTTTTCCACTCTTATCTTAATCCCCCAAAAACATAGTCATAGTATGATTCTGATGTATATAGAATATAAATCATTCACCGCAACACAATCCTAGCTAATATAACATAGCACCTGAGGATCAGTCTATTAAAATTGGGGGTGGTATTGTACCTAAGGACACTACCCTTGCTCTTGTGCTGAGCCATTGAGTTTGTTGTGTTTGGTTATATTGCAATAGGTGGGGGATGAAGCTGGGAAAGTGAAAACGACGCCAATGAAGATGAAAGTCCAGTTCATGCTCCAAGTTCCACAAGATGACATCAAGACATCAGTCTTGATGTTTCGAGTCAAGAAAAGATGGGACATATGATCACAATCTCATTTTACACTTCTGTAATACTGTAAAATAAAACCACTATAATAAAAGATTTAGAGAATAATCATCTTTGAATTTGCAAATTGTCTCTCTTCTCTGTAAGTTGTATCTCTTGCAAGTTGAAACAGAGAAACATGTTTGACACGTGTGTGTAACTACAGCTGTTTCATTGGACTATAATAACAGAATATTCTCCAGATTAAAAGTTTTGATTTTTATTATTTGTGTTTGCAAAATCCAATCGAAGTGTTGAAAAAGAGATGAGTTCGTCTACACCTCTGAGACTCCTTGTCTCTCTTACACCTTCCTTGCTCTCTCCTTCTCCGCTCAGATCGCAAAACCTTAATTTCAGTTTCCGCTCCTCCTCTTCTTCTACTACTACTACTACATCGTGCTCTTCTTCTCAGTGTCAGCTTTTCTCTGAGCGAAGACAGAGATTCAGATCCTACTCTCCGTCTATGGTTAATCTCCGATTTTTTCACTGATTGCTTGCTTTATTCCTGGACTAGACTTTGTTTTTGATCAACTTTCCGACAGATTGTGTCTGACTGATCCATGTTTTGTCTTCATCATGTTCGATATATACCTGAAAAGTGTTTAAGTCTTTTGATCAGTTTCGGAAAGTGGTCGCATTCCGACAGGTTCTGTTAGACTGATTCATGTTTTGTCTTCATTTATTATTCATGGTGTGTCAGCTCCAGTTTTAATTGCTTTTTCTGACTTTTTTTTTTTCAACTCATGTCGTTTCTATTAAAAACGTGTATCAATGATTGTATCTGTGTATCTCTAAGCCTCTAGTGTTTCATCATAACACCACATTCTATCTTTACCATGTACGCATTATTGTCTTGGCCTTGAAAGCATGTTGCTCTGTCTCTTTGTGCTTGTTAGTTTTCGGCTTTTGGACTACCGATTCATTTCTCTTGTTTGATGTGTACAGTGCTTTCCTAAAGGCCAAGAGTACTTAGATATTTGTAGAAACGAAGATGATCTTGTCACATGTGGGCTTGAATCTGATGAAGATTCCGGGGGGCTTCGGATTCCAACTCAGGCTCAGGCTATTGTTGAAGGCTCTGGTTCAGTTGCTGTCTCAGAGCTTAAACCCGCCGCTGATGTAGATTACATACAAGTAAAAGACTACACTACTTTCTCTATATATTTACCGTGCAATGTCAATGAGGTGTAGATGTAACCGTGTATGTTAAAAAATCAACAGGAGTTACTGGCGATACAGCAACAAGGGCCTAGATCAATTGGCTTCTTTGGTACAAGGAACATGGGTTTCATGCATCAGGAACTCATCGAGATACTTAGCTACGCCATGGTTATCACAGTAAGTCATCTGATCTTTCATCTTATGTGGTTGGTTGGCTCCTAAAACATGATCATTTCTGGTTCTTCTTGCAGAAAAACCATATATACACTTCAGGTGCATCTGGAACCAACGCGGCTGTTATCAGAGGCGCATTGCGAGCAGAGAGACCAGAGCTTCTCACAGTGATATTACCTCAGAGTTTGAAAAAACAACCTCCTGAGAGCCAAGAACTCTTGTCTAAAGTAAAGCATCTCGTTAGATTCTTTGCATCTTCCAATATACAAAACTGAAAACTCTTCTTCTTTTTTTGTCACTCAAACAGGTACAAAACGTTGTAGAAAAGCCATATAATGATCATTTGCCGTTACTAGAAGCCAGCAGGTTTGGTGACTGAAGATGGTTTGGTTACTAACTTACTATACACATAATGAAACTGAATGTTGTTGTTTTTGTGCTGCAGGCTGTGTAATATGGACATCATATCACAAGTACAGCAAGTAATCTGCTTCGCGTTTCATGACAGTAAACTTCTCATGGAGACATGTCAAGAAGCTAAAAATCTCCGCAAGATCGTCACTCTCTTCTACCTTGATTGATTCCACCATATCTTCTTCAAGGAACACAGACAAGATACAAGTCTAGTTGTAAATTGTGAATCTCATTAAAAAAAAAAACTCATTATCATTCTTTTGTCTAAATTATGATTTTTATAGGATTTTTTTCTCAAGCGATTTTGTAACATCACATCGCTTATAAAATTGTTTATATGCATCTAAAGATATTTTAAGTTTATTTAGGTAATTAAAAACAATTAAGAAGATGATTGTTATATAAGTATATAACCATGAAACCATTACATTAAACCTTCTAAGCGAGCTAGAAGCTTCACTTCCGTATCCACGTGATTATCTTTATTAGTTTAACACGTGAGTTCCTTGGTCTGCGTGTCGTGAAACTCATGGGAAACTCCGGTAAAGCTCCGGCGGTAGAATCGCCGAGTGAGATCTTCCAGCGGCTGGTGGGAGAGGATTCTTCTGGTAATGAAACATAATCTTCTCTAAATATAGTGATTGATCTTTCTTCCCTGAAGCGATCTTGGTCGGTGGTTGATGTGTATTGGTTTTGAAGGTGGTTGGGAGAAGACATGGAAAGCAGGAGCAACTCCATGGGACTTAGGTGGACCAACTCCGATCATTAAGCATCTCGCTGAGACTGGTTCATTGCCTAAAGGCAGAGCTCTAGTTCCTGGTTGTGGAACCGTATGTTCTCCCACAACCACTTTTGTGTCTTTGTCTCTTTGTTATAATGTGTCAACATTTGAACTCAAATTGCCTTAATCTTCTTCTTTGATTGTTAAAGGTTAAAATGATGTTTGTTTGGATGAAACATGTTTGGTTCTTTGCAGGGTTATGATGTGGTGGCAATGGCCTGCCCTGATCGTTACGTCATTGGATTAGATATATCAAAAACTGTGATTGAACAATCATCAAAGGTGTGAACAGTAGGTGTTGTCTTTACATCTCTTATTAGCACTTTGTGTTGCATTTTACAGGATCTAACACATTTTGTTTTAATCTCAAATGTAGAGATTTTCCTCTTTGCCTAATGCAAAGTACTTCTCTTTCTTGAGTGAAGACTTCTTCACTTGGGAGCCAGCTGAAAAGTTCGATCTCATTTTCGACTATACGTATGTGTGTTTATAATCTTAATCTCTGCTTCTAGTTCAATACAATCTAGGCTAATTGCTTATATAATATTACATGACCATTCTTGCAGCTTCTTCTGTGCATTTGAAGCTAGCGTGAGACCACTATGGGCACAGCGTATAGAAAAACTTCTGAAACCAAGTGGAGAGCTTATAACATTGATGTTTCCTGTAAGCATCATTGTATATTCATTCTCTGATACGTTTCTTCAAGCTGAAACCTGAAAGCATTTGATGTCTTTTCTTTTGGCAGATAGATGAGCGTTCTGGAGGTCCTCCCTACAAAGTGTCTGTGTCTGAGTAATGTGTTCTCCTTGTTATGTCTCTTACTATCAGTAACATCACTTAAATGTTGTGGCAAAATCTTCACTCTGTAATCTTTAAATGTTGCAGTTACGAGAAGGTTCTGATTCCATTGGGGTTTGAGGCTATCTCCATTGTGGATAACGAACTTGCTATAAGACCACGCAAGGTAAAAATATCAACACTTAACATTTTAATAAGCCTTGAGATAATGAGATAATGTTAACCTTTGGGATCAATGTTCAGGGAGTAGAGAAGATAGGAAGATGGAAGAAGAGATCTCCAACGTTTCGTTCCACCTTGTGAAGTGTGATGACAGAAGAAGCTTCAAGTCTGAATGGTTTGTGATCTTTTTTAACTGGTGAACTAAACGTGTATTTGTACACACAATATTTGAATAAAATGTATGTAATATTCAAAACATTTTCCACTTTATAGTTAGTAAATTGCGAAAATTCAGTTTGCGTTGTGCTTGTCACATATATATCCAGCAGGTTGAGAAAGTCTTGTTGAGTTTATTCATGCATGCGTCATGGCTGCTTCGGTGCATTGGTTATAGATACTTTGTTATCTGGTGTTTTGTATAGATACGATTTGATTACTATGTTCATATGAAAGAACAACAAAACGCCACCTGATTGATTATCTACAATATTTTGATGATTCTCGTAGCTTCTTCTGTGCCTTTGAACCTAAAGTGCGACCTCCATGGGCAAAACGTATACCATGCTCTCTTTAATCCTGGTGGAGAGCTTATAACATTGATGTTTCCTGTTATCTCACCGATGTAAGATATATATAGATCATTGCATTTTTAATATCGAATTATGTTACCCAATTAGAGGATTCGTGTTGATGGACCTCCTTGGGAAGTATTAGTCTCAGCGTAATTAATTAATCTTTATCTTCTCTTTAAATTAATCTTTTCATATAACTCTGAAATTCCCTATATGCCTCTCTTTGGTTAAAAGATAATCAAACTTGTTTAGTATGTTTTTGTAGCTATGATGAGGAGCTTTTGATTCCCTTAGGATTTAAAGTAATCTCTATGACTCTATGCCTGCTAACGAACTGGCTTGCAGTTTGCAGATACAACGCAAGGTAGAAAAACAATCCATCTTCATCACTAGATTTAATCCATTGTACTGAAACATATATTCATTGTGAAACAAGAAAGATTAAAAAAGGTTTAGCATTAGAAATTAACTATCAGTGAACTGAAAAAGCTGGCAGATTGAGAGTGTCCCATGCATCGTTTTTCACGTTGGTGAAATTCGGCATACCTAAAAGACAATGAGACGTGTAACACATTCACACTTCAAACTTTTTTTTGTCGTTTTGTGTTTTAAACAAAACGATGTCGTGTTCACTTCGACTAAGTGTGTGTACTAAAATGCTGGATAATTCACTGTGGGTGGAAATTAGGTTGTACATTTGTCTTTATCTTATTGCTCATATTGAATTTTCTGGTCCCCTTATCTTTGTGACCTCAGAAAAGGTGTCCAACAATGATTCTGGAGCCGCGCATGTTCACTTGTGAATAATAGAGTGAAACTAGGGCCACTGATTCCACTTGCTCACACTATGGATAAGAGTGCGTTGTTGTTACCACAAGTTCTTCCAAATTGATCATGTAACGTTTTATGCATGATATAAATGAATGTGTGGAGTCTCAAGGATCAGATGGGCACAGAGTATTTTGGATTACGGGCGTGTAACAGAAGCCTCTCAGTTCTGTATGCTGAGATGGAAGGTTTACTTTGGGCAGCCTCATGTATGAGAAACAGAAGGATAACTTCGGTCCGATTCGAGACGGACTGCTTGGACTTAGTGGACATAACTACAAATCCGATGGATTGGCCATCATTTGCGATAGAGATCGAGATGTTTCAGAGGTTACAGGAAGACTTTGAGGATGTGAGTCTATCTCATATTCTTCGGAGTCGGAATGGTCGGGCAGGCACGTTAGCAAAAGAGACAAGGACTAGGGGCTACATGTTTTCCCATATAGATCAGACCCAGACAGATCTTCGGAGAATCGGCTCGTCGGTTCTCCACTTGATCTAGTCTAGATAGGTAGTCGACAAAAAAAAAATGAATGTGTATTTCATTACATATCTAGGATATTACAGCTAAATATTTTGGCCTTTTTATGAAATGGATAACGAGATTTATTAGGATATTTAGTCAAATTCTTACAATTAAAAATGTATTTAAGTACATCAATT
The DNA here is from genome assembly GCA_016432835.1 of Brassica nigra. Taxonomy (NCBI): domain Eukaryota; kingdom Viridiplantae; phylum Streptophyta; class Magnoliopsida; order Brassicales; family Brassicaceae; genus Brassica; species Brassica nigra. The sequence continues at coordinate 1,331,605 of CM028245.1, forward strand.
TCTTATATTAAAAACTAGAGATATGTAGAAATGGTTATAATATTGGACAAGTCTTTTTCAGTAATGCTAGTAGTTGTTTGACAAAAAAAAATGTAGAAATGGTAATAATATCTTTTTCAATTTTCCTAATCAAAACACCAATTGTAACAATTCCACCATTATTACACCATATTTGAAATTGCTAATAATGTTTAAAACTTTGGGAGTAAAAGCTGGAAAACAAATCTGCAATCATTTATAAACCCCACATATATTAACTTAAATATTTATAAAAGTAAAGGATAAAAACATAGAAACAACAGATTTATAGTTATTAGCAATTTCTACTTATCTCGAGTATTACACCAGATTTTTCTGGACACCCTAAAATAATTAAGGGCTGGAAGATTTTTAATCCATTCTGCTCACAGAAAATCTTCTATCTTTTTCAATCCCAACTTATTCATAGCAAACAACTCCGAACATAAGTATTATTACATAAAACCATATATCGCATTCCAATTGTCCCATAGTTTAATGTATTCCTATTTGTTTCTTGCTTCTTCAATGTTAGTTCAGCTAATGATGATGAGTTTTGGCCGAGGAAACATCTAAAATATATGGTTACAAAAAAAAAAATCTAAAATATCTACGTGTTCATTGAGAACACACATAAAATAGGCTATATACAAAATTAAATTTTCAATAATTGGTTTCTACCTTTTCCATTTATTAAAATAATATCTTGGCCACTGTAGGGTATATAAATTACATCGCATCTGCTTGAAGCTCCACACCCCCTTCAATATCCACAAAAAAAAAAGAATTACTAGAGCTTGAGAGAAACCTTAACATGGCTGAGGAACAACAAAACTCAGGTAACAACAATGGTGAAAACATCATCCCTCCCGAAGATGTTGCTAAGTTCCTGCCCGAAACTGTTGAAGAAGGTAATTCATTCCTCCCTCAATATTACTTATACAATTATAACAGAGTTTTAGGTCATTGTTCTCTTGTAATATGAGAAAAGTCTTTGCGGATTTGTGAAAAATGAGTCACACTAATCAATATCATATGCTTCTTGATTAATCTTGATGGTTTCCTTATCCATAGCCACAAAAAATGAATGGAACTTTTTTGGATTTAGTTTGGTAGAGAAAAACAAATAGTAATACTAATGTGAATAATATTAAATAAAAAAAAAGGTGGATGGGAAAAATGTTGGGAAGACGGGGTAACACCATGGGACCAAGGAAGAGCCACACCTCTCGTGGTCCATCTTGTTGAATCTTCTTCTCTTCCTCTTGGTCGTGCTCTCGTCCCCGGCTGTGGCGGAGTTAGTCTTCTTCTTACTCTTCATATCTTTTTTTCCGGTTCGGGTTAGAGAACAAATATACTGACCAAGCTAAGACCAAAGCTAGTTTGAATTGTACATAAGGTAATTATTTATTATTTTTGTAAAAAAATCATGAATATGAGCAGGGCCACGATGTGGTTGCGATGGCAAGCCCCGAACGTTACGTTGTTGGTTTGGATATTTCTGAAAGTGCCCTCGAGAAAGCTGCTGAGGTTAATTATTTTCATTTCTTGTTATTATGTTACGTTCAAACATATTTTAATTGCCTCTAGATTACATATAGACTTACGGCTCCTCACCGAAGGCCAAGTACTTTACGTTCGTGAAGGAAGACTTCTTTACATGGCGTCCTAACGAATTATTCGACCTCATCTTCGATTACGTGTGAGTTAATTAACTATTTTAACATAATCTTAGAAAGAAGTAATCATGTCCAAAAAGAAACTAATACTCCAAATTAACAGGGTCTTCTGTGCCATTGAGCCGGAGATGAGATCTGCATGGGCTAAATCCATGTATGAACTCTTAAAACCTGATGGCGAACTCATAACTCTCATGTATCCGGTATAGTTATTTTCATTTCTTGTGTAATTTTCCATTTCAATTAATGATATAATATATTTTCTTGCACATTTTGTTTATAAGATCACCGATCATGATGGTGGACCTCCCTACAAAGTAGCTGTCTCTACGTACGTAATTAGTTTCTTAGTTTTCGTCATGTACATAGTTATTCTTAGTACGAGTAGGTTACACAATTAATTATAAACTGTTAATTGGGCTTGTGTTTATTGTGGTTTAGCTACGAAGATGTTTTGGTTCCGGTAGGATTTAAGGCAGTGTCCATAGAGGAGAATCCATACTCCATTGCCACTCGTAAGGTATGTTATACACTGGCCACATTAGTTAAGCCGTATGGAATGGAACAGATAGAACTGATCAAAAACAATATCACATTGTTGCAATAATTTTATTTGTCTGGTTAATTATATGATTCAAACTTTTCTGTAACCCCAAAACTACTTTACTTTAGTTGCATTGTATAACTGATGTTTCTTTTGATTGATATGATATATTTTTACAAAATTTAACAGGGTAAAGAGAAGCTTGGGAGGTGGAAGAAGATCAACTGATCCAAGAACGATCTCTCTACTTTTTACTAAGTGTTATATTTATATTTCACTGATGTATTAAGAATGAAATAAACATTCTATGAATGTGATGATTATTAATAATAAAATGATGGCAAAAAAGATCATTAATAATAAAACCAATGTTTTCTGATAATATAATTCAACTAAAGACACTAATTACAGTTACTTATAAATTTCAAATTTTTGAATAAGTGTGCGTTGAGAAAATGGCTCACTTGTTGTACTTTAACATTCAAATACCAGCTTTTTTGGTGACCCGCCCGACTAATACCGGAGGCCAAGAAACAAACCATGTAAAATACCCTCTGTTTCCACATGTGCACAGCTTATATGAGTGGTAGGTTTAGAACCCGAATTGCTTATCGCCTCTCCAAGCCCGCAGTACCATCCGACCACGCTCCATTGTAGGTTTAAATGTCAACTTTGATTTATAATCTATAATATAATTCATTTATAATATTTCATATTAATACTTTGTACAAATTAAACTTTCACAATATACATACATACTTAGACGCAAAACAGAACAACTTCATCACGGTCGCAACATAATACTCTTGCGCCTACGAGTTGTTGTGCTCTTTAAATTCATTGAAATCAAAGACAACCTTGTGGCGTTACCACACCAGCCTTAACTCCTTTAATATTCTTACACGTCGAAGTAGCCGACCGTCCGTTGAACGTTAGCTTAATATCATGCAACCTAATTGCTTGGCACGGATTACTGCGACTGCAATCAAACGTTAAAGCTTGTTGTGTTCGAGACGTCCCTTGAATGTTTCTATACACAACCTGACTAATCTTCACACCAGAACCCTAGCAATATATAAACCAAACAAAACCAATCAGGTAAATTAGATATAAGTATTCATTCCATTGTATCCTTAGCGGTTAATAGCTTTACCTGTTTAGGACAACCTTGATGAGTCGGACAATAATTCTGATCAACGATGATTGGATTCTGAACATTTTTCATGACCAGATTCTGAAACAAAACGTTTCTCACAAAACCTGTGCTTTGTCTAGCCCATGTCTTGATCCGAACACCATTATCCGAACCCGAGAAAACAGAGTTTATCAATGTTATGTTCTGTACTCCAGCTTCGTTAGAATCTCTCCCTAGACTCCCAATACTGCCACAAAGTATTATCATAAAAATCAATACCTATCATCAAAATATTTGAATCTTGCTGTCCAAGTTATTTTGAATTGTCATACCTGATCCCATGGCCTGGACCGCAGTTGAGTTTAGACATGTAGAGGTTACGAGTTCCCGGACCGATAGAGATACAGTCATCTCCTGTTTGAAACGTGCTGTCGGTTACAGTCACACCAGTAGACGCTTGAACGTGGAGGCCATCTGTGTTGGGACTTTGGTCTGGAGCCACTAGCTTTACTTTCCGGACAACTACATTGTTGCAGCTGTTTATCACTAAATGTGTTACTTGGCTGTTTATTGACGTTAAGCCGCTCACTACGAGGTCGTTTACCCAATTAAACGTCATCGACTGCAACAACAACATCATCGTTAACACTAAACAGGGACAATTTTGGGCACACTCCAGTGAAATGTTAATTATATTCCCAAAACTTTTGGAAAAGAATTGTAACTCATGCTAGTGAAATATTGAGTTTATCCCTAAAATATTTTATAAAAAATAATAAATAAATATACATATTATATATACACGCCTCAAATTATTTTACTTTTTTGTAATATTTTTATTAAATGTTTATTGTCCTCCAAATCATTAACTGTTAACTGTGATCTGGTTAACTGTGATCTGGTTAACTTTGAGTGATAACAAAAAATATTTTAAAAGTTAGTTAAATCAGTTATCTTACTCTGGCTCCGGCAGGACAACTCTTTCCCGATTTTCGACAAGCCCAAAAAGAAGCACCTCTAGCATCTAACGTTCCTCCATTGATCGAGATCCTGTTTACTTTTACAAACAAGATCCAATAACCGGAATTACCCAAACCACGGTAATCAGAAGGAGCTACAAGCGTTCCATCGATCTGAAACGTGATTCTACTGCGGCACGGACCACGAAACTCCACCGATTTTAACAGGAAGCTCCCTCTCGGGACCATTACTGTGGCTCTTGCAGCTGAACGGCAAGCCGCTTGCCACGCACTGAGGAAAGCTTTTGTGGAATCGGTACGACCGTCCGGTTTAGCACCAAAGTTAACGACATTGTAGCTGTTAGCAGCTAGTGATGTTCTCATCAGCAAGAAGCTTGACAAGAACATCAGCAAAGCAGCTACAAGCTTATTACCATTATGAACCATTGTATTGCTTCTTACAAAGAAAAAAGAAAAGAAAAAAAGGAAAGAAGGAAAGTGTGATGAATCTTTGTAGATATTTGGATTTGAAAGTGTATATGTTTTGTGTTTCAAGTGTAAGGATGAAGGAAATTGATACGGCTATGAAGGTTATTTATATGTAATTGTATGTACAAACGTACGTATAGCTAAATATTTGTATTTGAATACGTTGACTTTATTTTAATTATATAATGCTAATGATTGTTTGATGCTTGGTTAAATTCAAATGAATGAAATGTACGGTTCGCATAATCGCATGTTATGATAAGCAGTTGTGAGTTCCTTAAGCAAGTAACGTTGATCTATAAACGAGAAAGCATGTGATCCATGTTCACTTGCATATTTTATAAATAATTTAATTGGAGAATGTGATAGTCTTAAGTCATTGGCCATTGCAAAAGAAACAAATACAAATTATGCAAATGTCCGTATACTTTTCTATTGTTCTTCGGCTAAATATTACAAAAAATATCCATGTTTTAAAAGAAATATTTATTTATATTTTTTACATTTTCAATACACTTTTACCAAGTAATAATGTTTAATTGTAAACTTTAAAAAATAATTATGTTTATTGAATTTCTATTGATTAAAAGTGATAGGAAATAGTTAATTAAAAAAATATATTTGTAATCAAAATTTAAGATATTTTTTAATATGTGGGAAATTTCTAAAGTATGAAACCTTTTGAAACGAAAGTAATATTAAATATAGTATTTCTCTGTGTTTCAAAAAGAAGTATTTTTCCAAAATTAAAAACGAATACGAGAACTAGTGGATCATATGTATAGCATAAGTTATGGCATGTGACATGTGAACTGTGGAGATGTTATATTCCATCGTAGCCGTAGAAGAAGAAAAGCCTCCGTATCCTACTGCCATGACTCGCCGCATTAGTCACGAAAAAGAAGGGTTACTAAAAGTCAACCAATGTTAACTTATCTACGTCAGAAGAAACAGGTAACATGGGATAAGTAGTGTAATAATATGGTCATTTGGGAATTAACATATAATTAGAATAATTATCACATGGGCTTACGTGAAGGATGAATGGATGGTGGACCGTACCGTTATCAGTAACGGTTATAGTCTCAAGTCTTTGAAAGGCTTTTTTCTGCAACTGACCATATAAATATACGAACACGTTGGCTTGAGACCGAAGGTACGTTTTCGTAATGTCAAAAAGCTTTACGGAAAACAAGGGGGCGGATCCATGTAGATATATGAAGTAGAAGTTTCGATATTGGACAATCAAACTGATTCCTTTACGTACATTTCCGTCCACGCCAAATAATTCGTCACATTCAAGTTCGGATGAATTTGAAAGTTATAAAACATTAAACAAAACCAAACAAAAACCACCTTGTAACTCGTGGAAACCCGTTGTATTTCTGATGTCACAAAATTCTTTGGAACCATAACTCAAGTAGTGTTCTTGCAGTAATAAGTTGTTGATCTTTCATTTAAGCAAAGCTTTTCTGTTCTCATATGGCTTTCTGATTGAGATAAACTTGCTCTTTTTTTGGTTTAAATTAGTGATCCATCTTTTTATTTTATTTTTACCAAGATGGCTCAGACCTAAGATATTCTTTGTAAATTTTTTTTTTCATTTATATGATATTTACAGTTTAGCAAAAAAAAAGTGAGTTTAATGTCTTTAACTTTAATTAATGAAGAGTTGGTCTACTGATTAAAAGTCTTAGGGTTTGATTGGTAGAGCATTAGCATTATGTTCATTATTATCCAATCAACAATTTTTACCAAATTATTTAAGATAGCATTTAGATGATGCAAATGCTCTAAATAAACTAATTACTTTGTTTATTTTTCTTAATAATATCACAAATTTGTATTAGGCTCCAAAAATTTATTTTTAAGAATCTAACTGGTCACGAGTTCAATTCTCAGACTTAGAAATTAATTTAAAATGGTTTGGTTAATGTACGGTATGTATAGATTTTCGGACTTAGAATTTTTTAGACTTTGAAAAGTTTTTAACTTAGGAAATCTCCAACCCAACTCCATATTTTCCTCCAAAATGGAGTAAAAGTGAATATGGAATAACAAATGCTCCAACCCAACTCCATATCTCACTCCATTTTGAAATTTATTCCATAAATGGAATAATCAATTTTTTATTTGTTTACTACTCCATTATGAAGTCAATAATGGAATAGGGTTGGATCACTTTTACTTCATATTCATTTTTACTCTATTTTGGAACAAAAAATGGAGTTTTACATTGGAGATGATCTGTGTGTAGTGATGGGTCTGATAGCTTCCACTACAATCCATTTCCATTGGATTATGAATATGTCATAATGTCGCAATAACTACTATAGCATCATATTACATGCATATGCTAAAATTGAATTTAAAGTGAATGAAAGATGATAGTTCAAAGTGAATAACTTGTGAATCACAAACACATCAAATTTTTATTAAGTGTTGAACATTATATCACATCAAACTTTGGAGGTCTTTTTTAATTTAAAGAGGACATCATTTAATAATATGTTCAGAAGATTGGAACCAATGGAAATGCTCTTACATGTGTGGCTATCACCTACTCCTAGTGTGCAAGTGCTGAAGTTTCCGTGCGGAGAAAATGAAGCATAAAGAATTTATTATTTATGTCATGTGACATGTGGTCATCGCAGGGAGGAGATCCGATCTTAGTCGTCTACACTAATTTTTCATTACTAAAGTCAATGTAAAAAAAACTCAAAGTAATCGCCAGCCAATGATTTATAACAATTCCACATGAGATAGGGGTGAGCACGGATCGTATAGTACCATATTTTTTTGGTATTTGCGATTTGCTTCGTATCTTACGAATATCTGATTTTCCGTTTGCTTTGCTTCGGAGAAATACGGATATTCGGTTTTCCGGATATTCGGTTTTCCGGATATTCGGTTTTCCGGATATTCGGAACTTTTTTCAATATTTGCGAATATTTGCGAATATTTACGGATATTTACAGATATCTCATACACCATGTTTTATACACGTAAATCTAACAAAATTATACATGTTTTTGTTTTTTTTAAAAAAAAATATTCTTACATAATGTTAAACCAAAAGTAAAAATTAGTGGAATTATATGTTCCATACTTTTTTATAATAAAATAATATTTTTTGATAAAACACATAATTTTAGAAAATTGTAGTTTTTAGAAAGATTTATATTTTTTCCTTAATTTAATACATTATATATTTTATAAATAACATAAATATATGTTAAAGTAAAAATTTATACATATTTAATTGTAGATATTCATTTATTTGTATAAAAACCGGAGCGGATCGGATATTCACCTTTAAAAATTTTAGTATTTGTGATTTGCTTCGTTTTAAACGGATATTGAATTTTAATATTTGCTTTGCTTCGAAGACTTACGGATATTCGAATTTTTCGGATCGAATCGAAACGAATCGAATCAAATTTAACGGATAAAATGCCCACCCTAACATGAGATGGAAGAGAGTATCAAATATGTTACCTTCTCCTTTTCTTTCTTGACACGGTTCTATATATGCTCTTAAATGCTGAACATAGGTTAATTATGTGCACTGTTTTCTCCAATAGCTAAAGAGTTATTGAAATCTAGATCTGACATCAGAAATGTTCTTGGATATGTTAAGTTGGATGCCAAATAATAAAATTTGATTTATTTTTTATAATTGTTTATTATAATATACTATGAATAAATGGCCAGTTGTGTTATACAAATGTATATAAAATTTCATTCAAAACAGAATGGGTACAAGCACATTGATAAAGAGAACAACCGAATAGATCACTTCTACTCTTCATTTCAGTTCACACCAAAGAATTCAGCACATTTAAATTTAGATGAATCTGAGGTTAAGAAACATCAGAACAATCAAATAAACATCACCTTATAAGATATCTACACCCAGCAATAAATCTTAGGGTTTATATATAGAATCCCAATTTTCATTTCTTGGAATCCTGATTCAGAGACAGTTCCTTGGAATCACTACTCCAGATCTTCGTCCATGGACATTCCTGCAATAAGAAGCTGATGATCTTCTCATGTAAGTAAGTCTAATGTCTTGTAGCCTTATTCCTGTGCAATGATTGCTTCTACTACAATCCAGCTTCATGGCTATTGGTGTTGTTGATGTTCCTTTTATGTTTGCAAACGTCACTCCACTTATCTTCACACCAGAGCTCTGTTTGATTAAATCATAACATATGTTCTTTAGAAATAATTTTAAACTATGTAAGAGATCTGAGTTACACCAAAATCAATTAGTTAATTCACCTGACGAGGGCAGCCTCTTCCATTAGGACAATAGTTTTGATCGATTATCACTGGATTGTCGACATTCCTCATTATCAAATTTCTAAATACCACATTCCTCACAAACCCTCTGCTCGGTCTAGCCCAAGTCTTTATCCTTACTCCATTTTGTGTCTTGGTGAAAACAGAGCTCGTGACGGTTACATTCTGCACACCTTCCTCATTAACGTAATCCCCAAGACTCCCAATGCTGAATCAGATTTAAAAGCAAACCTTAAGTTAATTAGTTCATTAATAATATTTAAGTCGATTATTGTATATTTTTAGTTACCTGATTCCATGTCCCGGTCCACAGTTCACGCGTTCGATCCATATGTTCCTAGATCCTTGACTAAGAGCAATGCAGTCATCACCGGTGGCAATTGTTCCACCACTAATGGTGACTCCAGAAGAAGACTGGACGTGGATACCATCGGTGTTAGGGCTTCCACTTGGAGCCCTAATCCTTACGTTTTGAATACGAACATTAGAAGAATGATGAACCGTGACGTGCATATTCTGGCTATTCAATGACGTTAGGCCACTTAGTCGTACATTGTTGCACCAGCTAAACGATATAGACTGCGAAGAAACCATATCGAAATTTTCATTATATATACCAGAATAGCTAGGTAAGTAAAGAACCAATCAGGTTTTGATATAAACATACCCTTGCACCTTGAGGACAATGACCACCTTTCTTTCTACAAGACCAGTAACCAGCCCCTCTAGCATCAATGGTTCCACCAGAAACCGAGATCCGGTTTACCTTAGCGAATAGGATCCAGTAACCAGAATTACCTATACTCCAGTAATTCGACGGAGCCACGAGCGTTCCATCGATTTTAAAAGTAATATGGCTTTTGCAAGGACCCCAAAAGACTAGGTTTCTAACCAAGTATGTTCCACGGGGAATGTACACCATGGCCCGAGCCCTTGAGCGGCAGGCTAATGACCAAGCCGTCAAAAACGACTTGGTCGAATCAGTTCGTCCATCACCTCTAGCTCCGTATCTTTGTACGTTGAAAGAAGGCATTGCGTTGGACGAGTTAATAAGAAAGAAAACAATGGAGAATAGTATGATGACTAAAGGAAAAGAGATATTTTTGGCCATCTTAAATTTTTTCTTTTCCGAGTTTTGATGGCTTTGTATGATTGTAATGATTTAGAAGAAATAATGGAAAGTTCTATATATACACTATACAGGGAGAACAGATTTTTTTGTTATAGATCGGAGGATTGGTGTATTAATGACTAATCACGTCAAACGCGGTGCATTAAAATATAAGTGACCTAAATTTTACTTGATTCCAAGTTATTTAGTCATAATGTACTTATGGATTCTTTGTGTACACATTGTTATATTGTACGAATACTAGTCTATGGAGACGCATGAACTGCGAGATATATAGTTAGTTTTCACCTTATCAATATATGAAATCAAATGTGTAGTGAGTTTTGTTTCAAATTAATTTATTGTTTCAGAAAAATATTGTTTTTTCTTAACATTTAAAATCTGATATTTTAAGTCATATTCTTTAGATTTGAAATAGTTTGGTAATACATACGAAGGCTTCACGATACGTTATACAAGTGTTATGTTTATTCGGTAGTAAAACAAGAACATTAATCAATTGGAGAAGAAACCTAGAAACAAAAGTTATCTGTGACAGTTGGAATTGAATGTAGTGTCACATGGAGGAAATTCTGCAGGATAATTGGGCGGGAATATATGCAATGCATGGCTCCTGCAAACTTTGTTTAGTTTTAACCGGTTATATAGTCGATGGGAAACAACTCTGTACGTAGTTGAATTTGTTATTTAAGAATTTTTTTTAGTTGTTAGTTTTCTCTTGAATGAGATATTCATGGATCATGAGCCTTGAGAGTTGACACAACAAAATGCCTATATTTTGTGGTGTCACGTTCTAGATCTAGACACAGTGAACATGTCTTTTTCTTTATGCATTGATTGTTTCAGATTACTTGCTTATTCGCTGCCCGGATATCAACATTTGGTTAAGTGATGATGTTCACTGTGTCTAGATCTAGAACGAAGGTCTTGTTGACTTTCCCAAGCCCAGCTTGTTTTGGAGTCCAGAAACATACTACTAGTAAATGTATATTATATAGTTAGATATGTGTGTTGATGATTACTTTCTTAAGTATATTATATTGCCTAAGTTTTTGCTACACGTATTCTCCCCTAGGTGAACTAATATAGTAAAACCTTTTAAACCGGTAAATCAAAATATAGAGCAATGTCGGGTGGGCACTTCGGTTATTTTCTCGGTTCGGTTTGGTTCGGTTCGGTTAATTTAGCTATATAATTTTTCCAACCAAAGTAAACCATAATTAGTTTGGTTTAGATCGGTTTCGATTTGGTTTGAATTTGATTCGGCTTGTGTTTCGGTTCGGTTCGGTTCAATCGGGTTCCCCTAGTTTAGTTCTTTTAAGAGAAATCATGTTTTAAAACATATACGCATGGTCATGAATTCATCATTTTTGTGACTATGAAAAGCTAAATTACCTGGCTAAATTCAATATAAAACTGAAACAAAAAAGTTAAAAAACAAAAAACATTTATAAGAACACAATCAAATCAAAGTTAACTACAATAAATAGAAAATAAAAAAAACATCGTTAATAATGCCTCTTTAAAATAAACTATGTATATTAAATCTAATATCAAACTGAAACAAAAACCTTAACAAACCACAAAAAGTTAATAAGAACACAATCAAACCAAAGTTAACTAAAGTAAATACAAAATTAAAAAAAAACAGCATCGTTAATAAAGTTAACGATAACTTTAATCTTAGGATTTTAGTATATTGTATATTGCTAGTATGTTTAATTCAAATAATAACAAAAGCACATTGGTTATGAGTTTGGTTCTGTTGATTCCGGTTGGGAAAATCTTAAACCTAACTATTTGATAATAAACTTTGGTTCGGTTTGGATCGGTTTCTGTTCGGTTGGTTCGGTTCGTCTCGGTTCGGTTCGTTTTTTTTCCACCCCTAGTACTAGGCGTAAATTGTTTCTCAGAATCCAAACACGTAGATATTTGGTCAATTACTGAAAATACTTAGAAAATAAAAATCCATTTTCCCATACATATTGCTACAATGGTGTTACTGTATACAAATACGTGACAATCAAAGAGAAACATGAACTCAACATGATGTCCTTGCCAATAAATGCAGCAAAGCATATCTGCATACGTAATAAATGTGTTACGTGAACTTAAGCATAGTATATTTTTGAGATCTTGCAATGCATGTGATCAGCACTAGACACCATTATTATAGCATACACAAATAATATTTGAAATTTATTTTGTTTGAATAGATAAGAGATTTTAAATCTTGATGCAGGTACATTTTTCTAAACAAAATTAAAACTATATAATTTTTTTGGTCGAAAAAAGTATATAACTTAACCCTTTTTAAGAGCAAAACTCTTCCAACGGAAATTAAATGTGACCTTTTAAAATCTAAGATTATGTATTCCTATATTACAATTTTAGGAGGACCATTCTTCTTGGTGTAAGGAAAGATGGAGTCACACTCAAAAATTCAAAATTGGATCCTTGAACATGCCAGTTAGTATTAATACGGCGCAACATGATCCTATCATTGACATTGTTAATTAAGTAACTACTGGAAAAAGTATATACTCGACAATTAGTTAATTAAATCTCATCTTATATTACTGTTTCTCTCCATTGGCACGTCAAATGAAAGTGCATGAACTTGGAAAATATGAGTAATCAAATGTCTGACTTGAAGAAAACAGTCACGTATAAGGAAAACATTTAAATAGGGGGAATTTGAAAAACCTTTCGGTGTGATCATTGGCCCAATATCTCCACCGTATTATTTTCCACTTGTCACGTTCCGTAAACATGTTTCTCTACTCCACCCATCCACACTCTATATCTACGGACTACAAGTCTACGATATCCAGTCATCCAAATATTGTTTTCCCATTCATAACCCATGTTTATATTTTAATGTCTGTCTTTTTTGAACCTTCCATCACATTTTCAGTTTTATTTAATTTAAGATCTTGTACAGTCACTCGGAGTTTGTCTTCAATATGTAACATGCGGATGCTTTGTGGAGAGTGGGAACACAAGATCACACATTTTTCAGAATAATCTGATATTTTTTACCTTAGCACAATTTTTTTTGTTCATTTGCTATATATATGGCATAGGTACACGATATGCAACAGTCCATCCTAATTCTACAACAAATTATGACTTTTATCTCAAAAGTTTTTTTTTTTTAAAACACATCTCAAAAGTTTAAAAACATATTTTCATTAGTGAACTTTGACTAGTAATTTATCCCCGTTTTTTTTGACAAAAAAAAAGCCATCGAAGCCAATCGTTACCTAAAATAATTGGCCACATGCGTTGATCTTGTGTATATTGGATAGGCTGATAGGCACTAGGCAGCATAGGCAGCGTAAACCATGACCATTTAATGTTAGTTTCCTCGTTTTCAACCATTAACCTTTTGTCTTAAGTTACAAATTTGAATCCACAATATTGTCAAAGATCAATGCGCAAGAGGCTTAAATTAAATCACTTGTCTGCTACCTTGACGTAACAGTAAAAGTATAAACGAGAGAACCATAGCCGTTGTTTTTGATGGATTAATGCTTCATTTATTCATTTGTTAATCCATTTATTCAAATAGGAAAGGAAACAAAACATTACTTAATTATGATCTCAGATCCCTACAACAAAGAGAAAATCAAATACGTGGAAAATGGTTTCTATTTTTCAAAATGTCACCTAATCTTCCGCTTATCAACAGAACATATACTGTCAAAATATAATAAACGCATTGTTTGGACTTTGGACCAAGTCAGGCTAGTCAGCAGTACTCTGTCCAGGAACTTCCTGTTTGGTTAGATGCACAAACATATAATAAACGAATCATTATATGGAATTCAACTCTTCCTTTCCTCCACAGACTATGACGGACCAGATACACAAAATACTTACGCGATACATTTTAAATTTTTTTAATAAAATAATCACACTGTGCAGACAATTAGTACGGGAACTTCAGGTAATCGAGCGTAATTAGTCATATATTAAATAAGCATAAACAATTTCACTGAAAATTACCATTTTCCACAAAAGTCTCAAATGGATTTGTGATGCATTGATTGTATCCACACTACGTGATCTGCGCTAAAACAACTTTTTGAAAGTTAGATTTGATAAAAAATTTAAAGAAAAAGTAGATTGATTTTGCGGCTTGATCACGTCGGAGGTGAAGCCAAAACTGCAGAGACTTTGCGTGTTCTTTTCATAAATTAACCAACTCCTCGCATTTCCACGTACGTTGTTTCATGCATTTCTCCAATACATATATATTGACCATTGCAGTTTCACTTTTCAACATTTTATTCTATTTCTTCTGCTTTTCATTCACACCCTATTTTGTTGTAAAGAAAATTGAGGCAAACGTTTTGTCCTTTACTTAGTTCTTTGACAAAAAGGCACACGTAGTTTTTTTTTTAGAAAAAGATGCAGGTTTCTTATCTAATCTCTTACAAACAAACGAACTAAAAAGATCTGTATAAAATTTTATCATGTTAATAACAGTAATTTATTTCTTATATTTAAAAAATCAGGACTATGATCAGTCCTTAAAATCTGTGGCATTCAAAGCTAAAAATGTTTTGCCAAAGTGCTATTTAATTATGGAATTTATTTTTTTGTCAGTTGTAGCTCAGCATTGCTCTAGTTTTGAATGAATAAGAACAATCATGCAAAACAAAATTACACTTAAGTTCTTATTAATGTCAAATCCAATATATAAACAAACAAAAAACTCTTCATATACCAGACAAGCACTATAAATACATTCCATAACGGTTAAAGCTTCCAACACTACCACCACTACGGCACTACTCCACTCTCTCTCTCTCTCCCTCTTTAATTATCTCTAAACAATTGTACGTTAGCGACATACAATGGCTTCACTTCTTGTCCTCTTCGTCTTCTTCATCATCTCCTCTTGTTCTGCTCAATCCTACAATGTCTTGTCTTTCGGAGCTAAACCGGACGGAAAGACAGACGCAACCAAAGGGTTTATGGGGGTTTGGGAAACCGCTTGTGCCTCGTCTCGTCCCGTGACCATTGTGGTTCCTAAAGGCCGGTTCTTGTTAAGGAGCCTTAATTTCGACGGTTCCAAATGCAAGCCCAAGCCCATCACATTCCGTATCGAAGGTACATTGGTCGCTCCGGCTGATTATAGAGCTATCGGTAACGAAGATTACTGGATTCTTTTCCAGCATCTTGACGGAGTCACCGTCTACGGTGGAATTCTTGACGCTCAAGGAACTTCTCTGTGGGTTTGTAAAATTTCCGGCAAGAACTGCCCTAAAGGAGCCACGGTACGTAACGTCCTAGAGACCATTCAATTTGCTTTGTATAATTGTATTAATATATCAATATTATCTATCTACCCCCTTAGTTTTTTTAATAGTTGTGGTTCTAGATAAAAAAAATTGATGTTTTCAACTTTCAGTAATTTTTCCATTTTTCGTATTATATGTTTCTTTTATATTTTACGGTTTGTTTTATTACAAAATAAGTATAGTTTTAGAATTTTAGTGCAAATTTTCTTAATTTTATGTGTTATATGACTTTTTATATTCTCTAATTTATTTTTCGAGCTTAAAATGAAACAAAGGGAATAATGTTTTGTTTATAAAATATATAAAAATTGAATACTTTAATTGATGTGCACCAAACTAAAATTTCAAGTAATGGAAATAGTATAATTTAATTTAATAAATAAGAGGGTGTTTATCATGTGAATGTTACAGACCATAGGGTTTCAGAGCTCAAACAACGTAGTGGTCTCCGGGCTTACGTCACTCAACAGCCAGATGTTCCACGTCGTCATCAACGGTTGCAACAACGTAAAGCTTCTAGGAGTCAAAGTATTAGCCGCAGGAAACAGCCCCAACACAGACGGTATCCACGTTCAGTCTTCCTCCACTGTCTCTATCTTCAATACCAAAATTTCCACCGGCGACGATTGTGTCTCCATCGGTCCCGGAACTAACGGTCTATGGATCGAAAATGTCGCATGTGGTCCCGGTCACGGCATCAGGTATATGTACATTTACTATGGATTCTACTCGATAAGTTACAACTGGTGAAATTATAACTCATGTTAATGTTAAAAAAAAAATAAAAATAAATAATAACTCGTGTTAGTATCATACAAACATAAAAAATTACATACAAACATAATATTTCGAAAAAAATGAATAGAGATACTATTAATAATTATATTTTCCATTGATATGCATTGTAGTATTGGGAGCCTGGGAAAAGATGCAGTGGAGTCAGGTGTACAGAACGTGACCGTGAAAGCGGTGACGTTTACGGGAACGCAAAACGGAGTGAGGATCAAATCATGGGCCAGGCCCAGTAGTGGATTCGCTAGGAACATCCGTTTTCAACATTGTGTAATGAACAACGTAGACAACCCCATAATTATTGACCAAAACTACTGTCCTCGTAATGAAAATTGTCCTCGCCAGGTACTGTACCTAATTTAATTAAGCAATACAGATACATAATAGTAGTACTTAATATTGGAGTTTAATCATATATTTTATATTAAAAAATCAGGTTTCGGGTATCAAAATCAGCGATGTGTTGTTCGTAGATATACATGGAACATCGGCAACTGAAGTTGGAGTGAGACTTGATTGTAGTCCTAAGAAACCATGTACCGGAATTCGACTTAAGGATGTGAAATTAACGTACCGTAATAAACCGGCTGCATCGGCTTGTGTTCATGCCGGAGGGATAGAAGCTGGATTATTTCAGCCAAACTGTTTATGACAAAATATAAAATATGTCTCTCCTTTTTTAAAAATTATTACTTTACTTAAAGTTAATTGAGATGCATGAGCCTGTGGCTGTTGACGGTCCACTAGGCCGAGAGCCTGGCCTTGCTTTGTAGAGATATGGTCCATAGCAACCACTGATGATTTCATATGTGGTTCTCGAAAAAAAAGAAGATTTCATGTGTTGTGTACGTTGTGTTATTTGTTAGATTTAATATATTTTTATTTACCTATTTGGATGTTTTCGCTTCTTAATTTTTTTTATATGGCTCTTACCGTTGTGATTTGTTCTTGGTGAAAATACATTAAAAGACAAGTCTCCTCAATTTCGTGCAATTTTCTTCTGTTTGTATAACAAAGGTGTGCTAGTTTGTTTGGGTTGACACTTGCATTATTTTGGTGCCTCTTTATTTTATTCTTCAATGTAAAAAAATGTTTAACAATTTTTTTTTTGACTAAAAAAATGTTTAAAAATTTTAAGTCACTATAATTCAAATTTTTAATTCCAAAGTGAAATACTTATGTATATTATATTCTTTGAAAGTAAAACTTTATAGATTATTTTGTTTTACTGAAAGTAGTCCACAAAATTGATTTTAAGTCTCAAATAAATTTAAAAACATTTTGATCTTGCTGGCTGACCAAAAAACAAAATATTAAGCCTTTGTTTTTTAAAAAAACTGCTTGTCTATAGAAATCAAGAAACTAAATCTTACGTAATGAAGTGTGAATTTAACGCAAGCAATGATGCGGACATCCTTTGTTTAATGCATGTTTCCTGTATTTTTCACAACTATATATTTATTCATTACCTTTTGTAAGAAATGTTTTGAATGTGTATTGCCACATTTCTATATTCTCTATCGATTGGTAAATATCCTCTTGGTGTAATTAACAATCAACTTGTTTCGAAATCTATTCGAAACGTTGACTGATCATTAATCTACTGATCCTGTAATTTGTAACATGTTTTCTACTAATTATTTTTAATTCCGCTTACAAGTATTTTATGTTAGTTATCCTTCCTATTCAATTCAAATGATTTATGATTTCTGTTATTCGGCGGGGAGTTTAGGGTTTACTTTGATAATCGGAAAATTTGAACATGCATGTGAGATATGTATACACGATGAAACTTTAATAAATCACTATTCAGTTATTAACTAATCGTCAATTTAATTCATTTTTTTTACCTTAGTTCATATTTGAAAATAAATAATAACAAAAATACATACAAGGAAAAACGTATAATCATAAAATACACCAAATATTCTTCATTTATTCAATCTTTAATCAATCTAAAAAGAGAAAGAGATACCAAATCTAACTATTCAATAAACCCCAAATCATTCATAAATCTCTGTCAAACTTGACTAATATAGTGTGATTCACAGTTACGGTAACCAGTAATTCTGTCGTACATGAAAATTTGTCTCATACATAAATAGTATTCTTATTAAATCAGTCATATTCATATTACAGAATCTGGTACAAGTTGATAAAGTTATATATTAATAAAATAAAATATAAACTTCCATATAAAATCATAATTTATTCTTTTGCCTCAAATTAAACCATTACATTACTAACAAAACATTCCTATAAATTCCCCTCTTGCATACCTTCTTCTCCAATATCATTCATCCTCGAGAGACTAACCTTCTCTGAAAAAAAACACAAAATGATTTACAAAACATCATGTCTTCGTCTTCCTCTAGCTCTCATCTTTCTTGATTTCATTTTAATCTCAACACTAGCCAAGCCGACTCCAGCCACATCCCTCAATGTCTTAACCTACGGGGCTAAACCAGATGGCTCAAAAGACTCAACCAAAGCCTTCTTAGCCGCGTGGGAACTCGCATGTGCCTCTGCTAAGCCTACAACTATTATTGTACCAAAAGGAAGGTTCTTGGTCGGAAACCTTGTATTCCAAGGCAACAAGTGTACCGATGCTCCAATATCTATTCGTATAGCCGGTTCAATTATTGCTCCCAAAGATTATAAAGTTATCGCAAGCTCACTACAATGGATCTTGTTCGATGGCGTCACTAATGTTTCAATCTATGGTGGAATACTTGACGCGCAAGGCTCTAGTTTGTGGAAATGCAAGAACACTGGTGGCAAAAAATGCCCTACTGGTGCTAAGGTTCGCTTGACTCACAAGTAACAATAAACATTACTCATATACATGCGGGCTTATATATTAACTTTACTTGTTTGTGAACTATTTTTGCAGACTTTGTTATTTACTAATTCGAATAACATAACTATCAACGGTTTAACGTCGATCAACAGCCAGAAGTTCAATATAGTTATCGACGAGAGCAATAACGTCAATATAGACCGCGTTAAAGTTTCTGCTGATGCTGATAGCCCTAACACCGATGGGATTCACATTGAGAACTCTCACTCAGTAAACATCACTAACTCGAGAATTGGAACCGGCGACGATTGCATCTCCATCGGTCCAGGATCCACGTATGTTTCTATAAAAGGCATTCGATGCGGCCCAGGCCACGGCATTAGGTAACGGGGAAAGTTTCATTTTTTTTTGCCACAGAAAGTTACTTAACATCTCAGCTTATTTTGATTTGTGGTTCCTTCAAATTAGTATTGGAAGTCTTGGGAGATCGGAGGACGAACAAGGAGTGGAGAACGTGAAGGTGAGTAACGTGGATTTCACGTCAACGGATAACGGAGTAAGGATCAAGACATGGGGAAAAGATAGCAAAAGTTTTGTTAGAAACATTGTTTTCCAACATATTAAGATGAAGATGGTCAAGAACCCGATCATCATAGACCAACACTATTGTCTTGACAAACCTTGCCCAAAAAAGGTAACAAAAAATTAATTAAACCGTATCTTACTCCCTTTTAATTTTGTATATCGCAGATCTAAGATTGAGAGACCATTTAATGTGTATATTTATTACAGGAATCTGGAGTTGAAATATCAAATATTAGATATGAGGATATACAAGGGACATCGAATACGGAAGTGGCGGTTATGTTGGATTGCAGTAAGGATAAACCATGCACCGATATTGTAATGGGCAATGTGAATCTCGCCTTGCAAATGGTTAATGGATCGGCTCAGTCTTCTTGCAATAATGCGAATGGATTGGCGAACGATGTCGTTGTACCCTTCACTCCTTGTCTAAAGAGAGACCTACTTCTGACATGATATATAGAAGCATGGTTGAATCGATGTCGTCCCGATGGCTTCTTGACTAAAGATGAGTTTATGCAGCTGAATCTGTGAACGACGTCGTGCTTTTTCCTAGTTTTTTTTTGACAATAATAAAGCCCTAAGCTACATTCGTAGCCAATCCGGAAACCCAAACCGGAGGTTTTTTTTTGTAAAAAGGCTTTCAAATTAAAACAAAGAACATACAAAGTATGGTTTAACAACCATACAGTTTGAGAGAGTATGATGAGACACGCCTTATATTTAACCAAACATTAGCTTCAAAAAATAAACTTATCATCTTAAGTTTAGTGAAAGCAAGAGAAAGATGAGAACATTACGTAGATGGTATGTGGTTACCGCGGCCTTGACGACCTCGTTTGCCCTTTCCTCGTGTACTATGTTCCATTCCATAGTGATCTTATGTTACTGAGATATAGTGATCTGATCCAAAATTTCAGTCATTACTTTAGAAATTCAAAACCATAGATTCGAATACAAAAAAAAAAGTCTCAAAGATCAAAATAAGTAGCAACGTAGAAAATAGAAACCAAAAAGAAAATTCAAAGATTATATAATCTTTGGAATTGTATTAGTTTTTTGAGTTAGTAATGATTATATAATCTTTGGAATTATATTAGTTTTTTTGAGTTAGCAATGATATTTCTTTTGTGTTATATAGCAGATATTAGATATTAATTGTCGACAAAAATGTAATTAGTTTTAAATATTCGGAAATGGTAATTTATATAGTTTATTTTCAGCTAGATTTTTATAGAAAATTTGAAATATAAATGTTTGTAAATTTTAAGAGAGTTTGGTGAAGTAATTACATTTAATTTAGTGAATTACGATTACTACGTACAACATACGTTCTTCTTAATTTGCAATTTAGTTTTATTTCTCCGCATTCTCCTAGAATATAAAAGAGATTCAAGATTTTCGTTAAATAAAAATGATTTTGGGGCAGTTAAAAAATGTTTTTGGGAAATAAAAAAAACTAAAATATTATTCTGAAAACAAGTTTGTCGTCTTAAAATATATTCCCATAGGATGTTTTGTGAGATGCACCAACATGGTAAGAACAATTTATTAAAAAGATGCATCAATGCATGATTGGATGTTGCCATGTTTGGTTAGCGGTGATTGATATGGTTGGATCTAAATCACAGTAAATATATATATAAATATACATAAGTGGTAACTGGTAACAAGACTAATTAGTATTTAATAGCCGACCCATTAACCATTCAATACTAAAACATTTAATGGAGCATATCAGATTTGATACTACATTTACATTGAAAACTAGTGGGGCAGCACCAACATTTTTAGGTTTAATAAAAAGAAAACTTGAATCGTCTTCTCCACTTCACTAAAAAGTCAAAACCACACCATCTCCAGGTTGTATTCCATTAAACAAAAGTTTCCTTTTTCTCTTTTTATTTATTTATTTAAATATATTTTTGGGATTAATATGTAATCTCTTATCTATATAAATAATCTGTATGAGATTAGTATTTCAGTGAAGGTGTTTACCCGCGTTTTACAAAGAAACTGTAAACCAACGAACTTTTAAGGTTAATGATCTCAAAAAAAAACAATCAACAAAAATAGAAAGAAAAAAAAAAATCTTTTGTTTCTCTGACTTGTCGTCTTCTTCCTCTCGACCTCCGTTGACGACAATCTTCCAAAGAAGCAATGTGGGTTTAATCTTCATCTCTCCATTGAGATTCTATGTCCAAAAAGCTTAAAGATTTTTCATCAAATGGAGAACATAGCAGTGCAGCTAAAACGCGGGATATCAAGACAATTCTCAACCGGTTCAATCCGTCGAACGCTGAGCCGAAACTTCACGCGTCAGTCTTCCCTCGACCCTTGTCGGACCAACATGAGGTTCAGCTTCGGTCGCCAGTCTTCCCTCGATCCAATCCGGAGGAGCCCTGACTCTAACGAGGTGCACATGTCGGTGCCTGAGAATCTTGGTTCAACGATGAAGCTTCTCTTTATGGCTAGCAGAGGTGACGTCGGAGGAGTCGAGGAGCTTCTTGATGAAGGGATCGATGTCAATAGCATCGATCTTGATGGTCGTACGGCGCTTCATATCGCTGCTTGCGAGGGTCATTTAGGGGTTGTTGAGGCTCTTCTTAGCCGTAGAGCTAACATTGATGCTCGTGATCGATGGGGAAGTACGGTCTGTCTTCTTCTTTCATTGTCTTAAATACTCTGTTTTTATGAAATTTTCGATTTGGAATGGTCAAAGGAGACGTGTCCATCTTTATCAGGCGTCTGCTGATGCCAAGTATTATGGGAATTTAGATGTTTACAATCTCTTGAAGGCTCGGGGAGCTAAAGCTCCGGTAAGTTCCTCTGTTTCTTGAATTCCTCTGTTTTTGAGTTTCTCTGTTTCTTGAATTCCTCTGTTTCTTGAACTTCTCTGTTTCTTGAGTTCCTCTGTTTCTTGAAACTGGTGAGGTTTAGTGTTTTTTTTTTTGGCTTTTCTCATGTGTTGTTTTATGAAAAGGCTTTAAATTATCTTCACACTTTCTAGAAAACCAGGAAGACGCCAATGACGGTGACGAATCCACGAGAAGTCCCTGAGTATGAGCTTAATCCACTTGAGGTTCAAGTCCGCAAATCTGACGGGATCTCAAAGGCATGGTTCTGTTCTTATCTTATGACGCATTGTCTTGGAGCATATATGATGTAATGAAAAATCAGTTGTGTGTTGATTTTTTTGCAGGGAGCTTATCAAGTAGCTAAATGGAATGGCACGAGGGTTTCGGTTAAAATACTTGACAAAGATAACTACGCAGACCCGGAACGCATGTACTCATTCTTCTATCAATATCTTAATGATCTTAACATATGCACTCAAACAAAGTTCATCTTATTCTATAACTCTGTTTCCTCAGTTTAAGAGATGCTGCTTTGTCTTTCTGGTTATTGAATCTGAACAGAAACGCATTCAGACATGAACTGACGTTACTTGAAAAAGTCAGGCATCCAAATGTTGTTCTGTTTGTTGGAGCCGTCACTCAAAATATACCAATGATGCTTGTAGTAGAGTATACCCCAAAAGTAAGCATACATATACTCATATGTTACCTTATCTCATCAACCATATCAATGTATTCTCGTTTGGTTTTGTTGCAGGGAGACTTAGGTGTATATCTCAAAAAGAAAGGACGTCTTTCTCCTTCCAAGGCACTTAGATTTGCTCTTGATATTGCCAGGTATGTTGAACTTCTCATCTGTTGCTGCTAAGGTTCCTGTAGTTACTTGAGTACCTCAAATATGTTTTTTTTTTTTGGTGTTTCTTATGTCTCAGGGGCATGAACTACCTCCATGAGTGTAAACCAGATCCTATCATTCACTGTGATCTAAAGCCTAAGTAAGATAATCAAAAGCAAATGTTCACTGGATATGTTTAAAACCTTTGGTTCATACTCACTGAGATGTTTCTGTTCGTTTTAACATATTTGAAAATTCTCGTAAGGTGCCAGAAATATTTTGCTGGATAGAGGAGGACACTTGAAGATCTCAGGATTTGGTTTGATCAGATTGTCAACCATCTCTCCAGACAATGCCAAAGTAGAAAACCACAAAGCACATATAGATCTCTCAAGTAAGGAGAAAGCTAGAAAACATTTTTCTTTGCAAGATGTATGATCATGAACAAAATGATTTCTTGATTGCAGATTACTACATAGCACCAGAGGTTTATAAAGACGAAATATTTGACAGAAGGGTTGATGTACACTCATTTGGTGTTATCTTATATGAGGTACATTTCCTAATCTTGATCCTTTTTTTTCTCTGTGTCTTGTGTTTCTTTAATATGTATTTTTCTGTGTGGTCAGATGACTGAGGGAGTACCAATTTTTCACCCTAGACCACCTGAAGAAGTTGCAAAAATGATATGCGTAGAAGGAAAGAGACCTGTGTTCAAGACTAAGTCAAGAGGTTACCCTCCAGATATGAAAGAGTAAGCTCTAAAAACAGTTTTGGGACCTATGATTATTTATGCAACATCTTAAGTATCTGTTGTATCGCTTAACTGCAGGTTGATTGAGGAGTGTTGGCATCCAGAAGCTGGTATTAGGCCGACTTTCTCTGAGATTATTATTCGACTTGACAAAATAGTAGCTAGTTGCTCTAAGCAAGGATGGTGGAAAGACACGTTTAAGTTACCTTGGTAAGTATTTCATTATTCAGATAGAATCTAAAGTGAAAACAAAGATGATAGATTGTGACTGTTAATGAGGCTTTTTGCAGGAAGTAAAAGCAAAAAGAAGAAGCAGAAGAACCTATGTGTGTGCTTTTCTGCTATGTATCTCATTCATACATAGCATAGTCCCAAGCGAACCCACTTTCTATGTATGTAGAACAAAAAACAGAACATGAAGTCCTTAGGAAAATGAGCTATTTGAGGTTTCACTATATCATAAACTGCACAAACTCCAAACCTGACAGTGTTCTTAGGACAATGCTTGATTTGACCGTATGATTTGGTGGAGATCAGTGTCCATGAGCTCATACGCGATGTAAACATCATTGAAAGCGTTTCTTAGCGGTGCGGAGCCATGGAGGTTGGAGGGGGGTCAGCTGACCCCACCTTATTTATAAAATACAAGTTTTTTTTTCATTAAAAAGTATAATGACCCCAACAAATTTTATAGTTTTACCCTACGAAAATCAAAACAAAAGATTAAAATCCCCTTTTAATTAGAGACTTAAGCTCATATTTTATTCCGATTTTAAAATCCCCTTTAAATACATTATAAATATTACAAAATTCTAAAATTTTGTATAATTCTTATTTATTTTTGAAAACATAAAATCAGATTTTGAAATAGTCAAAAACTCTACTTAGCCTACTATATATATATATATATATATATATATATATATATATATATATATATCAAAGTTAGCCTACTATTTCATCTTTGCTTTTTGATAAAATATAAAACATCTTGTATGTTCAAGTTATTTTCTTTTACATTAATTTAATTTTCTATATTTTTATTTAGATTTTATTTAGAATTTGATAAAACATGAAAGCTAATAATTTATTCACAAGCTTTTGTGAATTATCTAGTTTTTTAAGATTTGAGAGTTTTAATGTAAATTTTATTATAGAAATAAAATTATGAAAATACTATTACAAAACTATGTTGGTGACTACTTTTAAATGATTCTCTCATTTTTTAAAAAAATATTTAAATATTTAAAAATCAAATCATAGTAAAAATATTTCAAGCTATAGGAAAATACTTTTGTAAAATTCTTTAACCATTTATAAATAATTATATATATATATATATATATATATATATATATATATATATATATATTTATATAGGTTTACGACTGACCCCGGCACGGAAACATTCTGGCTCCGCCATTGTATTATTTCTCTTATTGCAACAATCTGATAAACAATGATGGTGACTGTTATATCAGTTGGAAATGATCTACACAACTTTTTTTGTAGGTTCGGTTTCTATAACATAAGATTTTAGTCTATGGAAACACCATACTATAATAAATATGCACTAGCATCATACAGAGAAAATGTATGCACAATACTATCAACTAGTCATGTATTCTTGTTTTAAAAAAAATGTAAAATGTTGTTACTCAACTAGCTGCTACACATTCATTCACAAACATAGCTACCAGCTGTTACAAATTCACTCACAAACATACTCAGTGGCTACACATTCATTAAAAGCCTAACCAGCTGATTACACACGTTCATACAACAAGTATTGTGCAAAAACAGTCATCTGTTCATCTAAACAATTGATCATTTTCGGATAAAAGTTTGCAACTTTACCAAATCCCATCAACAAAATCATTTTATTTTTTGAGAAATTGTAATTAACAATCTAATATTTTTTCCAAACGATGCCGTAAGCACCCTTGCCAATAGGCATGATCGGAGGCTTATACTTAGTGGTGGCCTCTAAGACATTTCGCAATTTTCTGCCAAAAATGTAAAAATAAATCTTTTATGATAACCTTGTGATTAACAACAGTGTTTTGGATGTACATGTTGGCTTTGTTGTTGTGTGAAAACAAATCACAAATTAACCATAAACCATTGGCGTTATTTGCTGTTTCGGTTGTACTTTTGCAATCAGCTTCGTAACATGAAACGTATCCGATTATATTAGACTATCTATAATAGGTGTGTTGAATAAAAGATTCAACAGTTGAATAACTATAATGGGTGTGTTGAAAAGTGAAATTTGATATAAATTAAACTGTGTTGAATCGATTCAACATGTTGAATAAGAATAAAGTAAAGACCACTAATAACACATGTTAATTTTCTAATAATTTTTGATATTCTTATATCTTCTTTCTTATTTAAAACCAACAATTTTATTATAAATTAAATAATTTTTATTTTTAATACAAAAATTTATCATTTTAAATTATCTATCAATAGAAACTAAATTTATTTAATTTAATTCGTAAAATAAGGTGTTGAATTTTATTAGTCAAAACCATTGTATTGGATAAAAATTGAATGTGTGTTTAATGATGAGAATGAAAGAAAGAGAATATAATATGAAATATTAACAGATGAAGTGGATGATATCGAATCCTGAAACCATTTTAGATAGTCTCATGTGTAGACGGGTAGTTAATGACGTGTTAAGACTTGAGAAAAATCCACGCTAAGTGATGGGTGAGGGGGTATTTCTGATAGAAATAATAGTAACGGGATCATTGTGACATTACTTCAACAATATAAGGTCTTTCAATGTTTTACAAAGTATAGAAAAACAAGCGACTTGGTGACGTTATTACTCTCTACTCTCTACTCTCTACTCTCTACTCTCTACTCTCTGAGTCTCTGGGTTTAGGGTTCTGTCTCTCGCCGTTATTTGACTCCGGTACGTACCGTCTCTTCAACAACGACCATTGTAAGTCTTCTCTTTTAAGCAATTTTGTGTGTTGTTAAAAAAAAAAGAAGAAGCAATTTTGTGTAATTTTGAAGTGGATTAAGGAATTTGTGTTTCGAGTTAGACGAATCGAGATTTGGTGTTAGTGGTTGCCTTGCTTGTAGTCTGATACTTTTGCCATGTGCCACGGTTTCTATGTAGTAGAGCCAGAGAGCTGTGAGATCTCTCTGTAAGTGGACATAAGAGTCCTTTAGTCTCTAATGCAAAGTCACAAGCTTTAGAGAGATCGTGCAAGTATATTGCTTTCTTTTGTGTACATCTTGGTGTTCTAGTATGGCTTGTGGGTGTTTATGTTGAGATCACTATCTGGGTATCTATAAAAATCCAAGCTTTACTGTGTTATTATCTAATTTGCTTCCATGTGGAATTCAATTCAGGTCTCAGTTCTATTCACAGTGGTTAAAGATAGAGATCATGTCAAGAGAGAATGAGAACGCTTTCTCAGGTCCCAGGCCTATGGAGATTATTTCTACTCTCCCACATGGTGGTAAGCAACGGACATCGAGCTTGGAAGCACCTATAATGCTGCTCACTGGACATCCAAGTGCTGTCTACACCGTGAAGTTCAATCCATCCGGGACTCTAATCGCGTCTGGATCACATGACAGAGAGATCTTCCTCTGGAGAGTTCACGGGGACTGCAAAAACTACATGGTTCTGAAAGGTCACAAGAACGCTATCCTCGATCTTCACTGGACCAGTGACGGCTCCATGATTGTGTCAGCTAGTCCGGATAAAACTGTAAGGGCGTGGGATGTTGAGACAGGGAAGCAAGTCAAGAAGATGGCTGAACACTCGTCGTTTGTGAACTCCTGTTGTCCTACACGTAGAGGACCACCGCTTATCATCAGCGGATCGGATGATGGAACCGCCAAGCTCTGGGACATGCGTCAGAGAGGAGCCATACAAACATTCCCAGATAAATACCAAATCACAGCCGTTGCTTTCTCCGACGCAGCTGATAAGATCTTCACCGGCGGTGTAGACAATGATGTTAAAGTCTGGGACCTGCGAAAAGGTGAAGCCACCATGACGCTCCAAGGCCATCAGGATACCATCACGGGAATGAGTTTGAGTCCAGACGGTTCTTACCTTCTCACCAATGGGATGGACAACAAGCTCTGCGTGTGGGACATGCGTCCTTACGCTCCACAGAACCGTTGCGTGAAGATCTTTGAAGGGCATCAACACAACTTCGAGAAGAATCTGCTGAAGTGTTCTTGGTCGCCTGATGGTACTAAAGTCACTGCTGGTAGCGCAGACCGTATGGTTCATATATGGGACACAACCACTCGCCGCATTCTCTATAAGCTCCCAGGACACAAAGGCTCTGTTAATGAGTGTGTGTTTCACCCAACTGAGCCTATCATTGGATCTTGCAGTAGTGACAAAGATATCTACTTGGGAGAGATATGAAAGTTTCTAAATTTGAATTCAACAATGTGTTTTCAAGACATTTTTGTTTATTGAGAGAACAGAAAAAAAAACATCACTCTTCATCTTCTTGTACTCTAACTTTACTTCCACAGCAACTTCTTTTATGTTCTCCAACCACATGTTTCTTCTTCACCAAGCTCTCTCCATTCTCCAGCCTCTTCTCCGCAAGCTCCAACCTCTTCTCCATAAACTCAGAGTTCTCCTTCCAAACCTCTCCATTAGCATACACCTCCTTCTTCCAAATCGGAACAGACGCCTTCAACTCATCGATCAAGAACTTGCAAGCATCTAAACCATCCCCACGGTGAACAGACGAGACAGCCACGAACACGCTGGTCTCTCCGACAGGAACCGGTCCAAGACGGTGCGCAACAGCGATCTTATGGATGTCCCAGTTTGATCTAGCGTCTGCGCATATGTAGCTGAGGTACCGTGTGGCCATTGGTACGTATGCTTCGTACCTTAGCTCCAGAACTGTTTTCCCCTCGAACGTGTCTCTTGTTGTGCCTGAGAATGTTGCTATGGCACCGGCTTGAGGGGCACTGACGTATTCGATGTACTTGACTATATCGACTTTGTGTCCTTCCTCCAAGATCTCTATAAGGTTATTCTCCTCCAAAGACATCTTTAGTTCTTCTCCAATATAACAGGAACCTTAAAGCTCAAAACAAAGGAACTCTAACCTGCAGGTAGAGCAAATCAACGATTACTTACCACAGAAAACTAGTAATCAGACAATTAGTCAAGATCTAATGGAACAGAACAATCACAGAAACTAGTAATCGTCTCTTTCAGTATCTTTAATACACATAAAGTTGGATACTTTTCTCTCTGATCGAAAAGTTTGTAATAACTTTAACAGCTACACAGACAACAAAACATCGTAAAGAACGAACCAAAGATGAGAACTTGACCTTTCGGGGTTTGGTAGGGGTAGATGATGAAGAAGAGCATGTGCTCCACAATCACCTCTCCTTGGGAGGACTAGTAGGTTGGTGAGAATCAGATTAAGACAAAAACACAAAACTTTATTTAAAGTCTCTTCTTTTCCTCTGTTTTTCACCAAAGCGACGTCGTTTCCGAAGCTACAGTAGAGCGTCTTTTCAAAGAAGAGAGAGAGAAGCGCATCTCTCTATCACTTATCTTTGTGTGATAACAGTTTTTGGGAAAGTAAGGACGAAAGATCAAACCATGGCGGCTGCTACATCTTCCTCTGCTTTCCTCCTTAATCCGTTGACTTCTCGCCACCGTCCTTTGAGCTACTCTTCTCTCTCCTTATCCTCGAGAAAGGCGGCTGCTTTCGATTCTCTCCCTGCTCCTCTCGCGCTCAAGAGACAGAGCCAGAGGTGTAGCGATGTTGTTGTGTGCAAGGCTGTGTCTGCAAAGGTCGAAGCTGGAGTTGAAGGGCTCAATATCGCCGAGAATGCTGCTCAGGTTAGATGTGTTTTGTCTTTAGATTGGTGATAAAGTTTGTTACTTTGTGGGGGAAGACAGTAACTAAACTGACTTTAACACATAAAGTGTGTGACTTTGACTTTTTGTTTTGTCTAAATCTTTGTTTTGCCTCTAATCAATGCCTATGAATTGATTCAGCTTATTGGGAAAACTCCGATGGTGTACTTGAACAATATAGTCAAGGGTTCTGTTGCAAGTGTTGCTGCTAAGCTTGAGATCATGGAGCCATGTTGCAGTGTCAAGGATAGGTTTGTTGTGTAACCATTTTGATTTATGGGTTGGTAGGTGTCTTCACATGTTTATTATGAGTTTCTGTTGTTACTGTGGTTTCAGGATTGGGTATAGTATGATTACTGATGCTGAGGAAAAAGGACTTATCACACCTGGAAAGGTTATTTGATCATTTGGTTTGAGTTTTTTTGGTGTTAAGAGTTTAAGAATCTGATTTATTTTTATTTTTTTTGTTGCTGTAAATTTTCTAGAGTGTTCTTGTGGAATCTACAAGTGGAAACACAGGGATTGGTCTTGCTTTCATTGCTGCTTCGAAAGGATATAAACTTATCTTGACGATGCCTGCCTCCATGAGTTTGGAAAGAAGGGTTCTTTTGAGGGCGTTTGGAGCTGAGCTTGTGTTGACCGAACCTGCAAAAGGCATGACCGGAGCAATTCAGAAGGCTGAAGAGATCTTGAAGAACACTCCCAACTCCTACATGCTCCAACAGTTTGATAACCCAGCTAATCCCAAGGTCTGTGGTTGCTTCTTTTTCCATATATTTACTCTGTAACTGTGGCATGATTCATGAGCTTGTGTTATCTCTAGTTCTCCACCATACGAGGATAATGTGAAAGGGATAGAGTTACAGAAAATATAGAAACTCTTCTGCACTATTTTCTTTAATCTGCAAGTATTTGTTAGTGTTTTTAATATCAAAGAATATGCAGATTCATTACGAGACTACAGGTCCTGAGATTTGGGAAGATACAAGAGGCAAGGTGGATATATTGGTTGCTGGAATTGGAACTGGTGGAACCATTACTGGTGTTGGTCGATACATTAAAGAAAGAAAACCTGAACTGAAGGTATGTAGCAAAGAGGCTTTGGTGGTCTATATGTTAGATGTTAAAACCTATATAGTTGAAGATATGTTTCTTTTTAAGTGGTTAAAAAACTTACGTTTAATTTAGTTGATGTTTATTTGTATCAGGTTATTGGTGTTGAACCAACGGAAAGTGCCATACTTGCTGGAGGAAAACCAGGTAAGGCAGGCATTGGATTTTGCTGCCTTTGCATCTCCGACATTATTCTCTGAACCTGTGATTGAATTACCTTGTCCTTTTGAAATGCAGGACCTCACAAGATTCAAGGGATTGGAGCTGGATTTATTCCTAAGAATTTGGATCAGACTATTGTAGATGAATACATAGCGGTAATGATCTGTTTATGTTGGCTCTCTAATACAAGACATGTGCTATTTTCTTGATAGCTTTTATCATTTACTGAGCTGTGAAAGAGTAGGATAAAACGTTTCCAGAGATTCAAAGTTCACATGTTTCCTTTGCTTCTTATCAGATTTCCAGTGATGAAGCTATTGAAACCGCAAAGCAGCTAGCTCTACAAGAAGGCTTGTTGGTTAGTCTTTTTCTTCTTGTTTGAAATATATCTTTATTGAAAACAGTTTCAAAGGAGAAATGAACCAATCTATAATGCTTATGGAACTATTATAACTTCTTCTTTTTTTTTCAGGTTGGTATATCTTCTGGAGCTGCTGCTGCTGCTGCAATCCAGGTCGCAAAGAGACCTGAAAATGCCGGGAAACTCATAGCTGTAAGTACTCAATGTTTCTATCTATGCTTTTCATCTTCTTTTCTAGATGGAGGTAGGTGATAAGAATTGCTGTGTTAAGTCTTTTCATCAGAAGGATTCGATTCCCTGTTTGGTATATCGCATCTCCCTCACCTAACCCTTGTCCTGTATCTGTGACCGACCACTAATTAACTATATGTATTGGGTTATAATCTATTTACAACACAGCAGCACATGGAAATCATGATTCATGAACCTTAGCCTAGTCCTACTGCACTTAAGCTTTGTTTTCTTTCTCAAGTAGTTGATTTGCTTCACACGTCTAGTCACTTAAGGCCTTTAGATACTTACACTTTGTGTTGGCTTCATCTCTTTGCCTCACTGCACCCTAGCCCTTTGACCAGAAAGGGAAAAAGAGAGATTCATAGAGCTTAGATGTCAATAGTATATCCTTAAGTGAAATATTTTTAGCTATTCTTGAGTAAAAAAAGTGAGTAACAGATTCACAGGTTTGTTAGAAAATTTGATGTGTGTGAGTTGATGAATCTGTGTTGTTGCCAGGTTGTGTTCCCGAGCTTCGGGGAACGTTACCTCTCGACAATGCTCTTCCAGTCGATCCGTGAAGAGTGCGAGAAAATGCAGCCTGAGATTTGAATTTTCTATTGTAATTTCTTGACCTACAAGGTTCTTTAATTTCTTTCTCTGTTTCCACTTTGTTTCTCCCAATAGACTTCTTCTCTCTACGTCAAGTGTATATTGGTTTGCATTTTACATTGTGCAAACGCAGTTGGTGTTTATTTAATAAATGCATAAGGCGTAATTAACCCTTGATAAAAATCATTAATTTAAAAAGTTTGTTTTTTATATCTGATTTGCTGATTTTATATATAATCAAGTTTGGATTAATAAAAAAAAATGTTATTTAAAACCCTGGTAATGAAAAAAAAATTACTATGCGATTCACCATTGATCCGGTAAAAAAATCAATAAATATTTTTTGAAAAAATAATAAATTAAATATTATTAGGAGAATGTGTACAAAGTACAAACACATAAGGAATAGGAGACAGAGTCATAGTGTAGATGAGATTAGGAACACAAAATCTCAGGGTATAAATAGATTAGGAACACAAAATCTCACGTAAGAAAGTTTCATCTTACGAGTCTCGATGGGACGAGAAGGGACGCACCATGATCTCTCACATATTCGTTTCTTTCAGCGAATACATTACATGTGTTCAGTTTGGCTACTTGACGAATGGAGCCCTAGTCTTGTCTGAAACGTTTGGTTTCTCTGAAGGAAGCTTTCGAACTGTAAGTTTTGTTAGTATCCGAAAAAAAAGAAAGATCAATTTTCTTTTCCATCGTCTCTAACGAAGTTTAAACGCATGCAGGTGAGACTGAATCAAGATGAATATGTAACTGGACTGAGTGGAGTTGTATCAAAGACGGGGCGAATCATAAATTTGACGTTCCACACTAACCGTGGGAAGCACGGACCTATTGGACATTCAAGCGATGATTCTGATAGAAGTTGTTCCACGATAGAGATTGATCCGGCAATAAGTGATAGAAGTGAGTTTAGTGGTTTCTTTGGGAGTTACAATAGTGACTACCTGTCAGCGATTGGTATCTACGTGAGTCCCACTCCAATGACCGGCACCGTGGTTAAACGTGAAAACAATAAACCAAGCAACGCTATCAATAGTTAGCCTTTTCGATTTTGTGTTTAGTTTACTCTTTTAGTTTTTAATTGGAGAGAAGTCGCCTTATATGTTGTACGTCTTCTTACTTCTTGAACTCAACTAATAAAAAGGTTCTTGTTTCTTCTTCTATGAGTAGTTTTGATCACCCATATGCATATGATATAAAACGAAATATGAAATGACAAATTACTCGAGATGTTAAAAGGCATGTTTTCAAAAATCGGTTCGGCTATGAATGATTTGCCGTATACGGCCGCACAGACGCACACTAGAGCAATTTTTAGAACAAGGTGTACTGCATGGTTACCGAACTTTATATGATTCCCTTAATAGAGTTTTTTGTTTCACAAACTCTCTTTATGGATTTTTTTCCTTTTTAATATAATTACATAAATAGAAGAGTCTTCTCGAGGGTTAATTCTTGAATTTACTTGGACTGATTTCTTTGCTTGCTCCCCACAAATCTTGTAAAGACTCGGCGTCTTGGCTTGTTTGCAAAGAAACTCGGCACCAAAAATGGAAATTAAAATATTTTTAGTATCATATAGTATCAACAGATCATTAGATGAATATATGTAATCAAAAGTAAAGAGGAAAGTACGAATAAAATTAAAGAAGATAAAAAAAACATTAACAATAAATTAAAAAGTTGAACAAGAAGAGATTAGGAAATGACTTAGTTATACATTTTTGGTTTAAATCTTAAATTTAGTAAACTTACTTTTTTTTTTGTCGCATGATTTTATTATATATACTAGGTATGTTTCAACCATTTTTATTTCCTTTTTTATTTTGCATTGTGAATTTGACTTTTGGTTGTTTCTGAATCCGACAGCAAGAACTCGAAGGAAGATCTGGGTGTTGGTCTATTACTTAGCAACATGTGCTGTTCTTGTTCCAACGCCATTGATAGAGTTCAGATATTACACCATTCCGTTTTATATATTCATGCTTCACTCGAGTGTCAGAAACAGCGGTTGCGCCACTTGGCTTCTCATCGGAGCGGTTTTTGTATGTATCAATGTGTTCACAATGGGAATGTTCTTGTTTAGACCATTCAAATGGAGCCATGAGGATGGTGTCCAGAGGTTTATTTGGTAGGGACAGAAAGGTGTTTATGTTCTTCTGATGTTACCACAGTTAGGTTCCTTAGAAACTGATGAGTTCATGATTTACTGTTGTTATAGAAAAAAAAAACATCATTTCTATTCTAAGTAATGAAATGGCTTTGCATGTCTTTTGAGACAAATCTTTAAAGTAACGGTTTCAGCATCATTAAAATTTCTGACCTTATTCTAATGGGGCCACATAGTATATAATGTGGGTTATTTTTTATTTTTTTTTATTATTTGAACTAAATGTTAAAAAGTTATAATAATTCCTATATATCATGAAAGAGAGTTTAGAATACGTTAATTCAGATGTAGAATGTGTTTTTAATTTTTTTTTAAAAATAAAGAGTATAAACTTCAGTATATAGAATATTTACCGAAAACTCAATATTTTAGAAGGGGGTTAACCCACGGGTTTTGAAAAAAATTCAAAAATATGAAAATCTGGTTTAAATGTATAGTTTCATCGAGCACTGACTTAAGATGATGGTCAAAGAGGTTTAGAACCTTTGTTGCCTCCATTTCCCTAGAAAATGAAGATTTTATAATGGTAATTCCACTAATTTCGACAGTATGTGAAATTTTAGTAAACTAAATGTTAAAAAATAATAATGATTCCTATATTTCATGAAAGAGAGTTTAGAATACGTTAATTCAAATGTAGAATGTGTTTTTAAATTTTAAAACAAAAGTAAAGAGTATAAACTTCAGTATATAGAGCATTTACCGAAAACTCAATATTTTAGAAGGGGTTAACCCACGGATTTTGGAAAAAATTCAAAAATATGAAAATCTGGTTTTAATGTATAGTTTCATTGAGCACTGACATAAGATGATGGTCAAAGAGGTTTAGAACCTTTGTTGCCCATTTCTTACTAATTTAGGCAGAGTATATGAAATTATACAAAACTAAATGTTAAAAAGTTATAATAATTCCTATATATCATGAAATAGAGTTAAGAATACGTTAATTCAAATGTAGAATGTGTTTTTAAATTTTAAAATAAAATTAAAGAGTAAAACTTAAGTATATAGAGCATTTACGAAAACTCAATATTTTAGAAGGGTTAACCCACAGTTTTGAAAAAATTCAAAATATGAAAATTTAGTTTTAATGTATAGTTTCATCGAGCACTGACATAAGATGACGGTCAAAGAGGTTTGGAACCTTTGTTGCCTCCATTTCTCTAGAAAATAAAGATTTATAATGGTAATTCCACTAATTTAGGCAGTATATGAAATTTTAGTAAACTAAATGTTAAAAAGTGATAATGATTCCTATATTTCATGAAAGAGAGTTTAGAATACGTTAATTCAAGTGTAGAATGTGTTTTTAAATTTTAAAACAAAAGTAAAGAGTAAAACTTCAGTATATAGAGCATTTACCGAAAACTCAATATTTTAGAAGGGTTAACCCAGTTTTGAAAAATTCAAAATATGAAAATCTGGTTTTAATGTATAGTTTCATCGAGCACTGACATAAGATGATGGTCAAAGAGGTTTAGAACCTTTGTTGCCTCCATTTCTCTAGAAAATGAAGATTTTATAACGGTAATTCTACTAATTTAGGCAATATATGAAATTATACTAAACTAAATGTTAAAAAGTTATATTAATTCCTATATATCATGAAAGAGAGTTTAGAATACGTTAATTCAAAAGTAGAATGTGTTTTTAAATTTTAAAACAAAAATATAGGGTATAAACTTCAGTATATAGAGCATTTACCGAAAACTTAATATTTTAGAAAGGGTTAACCCACGGATTTTGAAAAGAAATAAAAAATATGAAAATCTGGTTTTAATGTATAGTTTCATCTAGCACTGACATAAGATGATGGTCAAAGAGGTATAGAACCTTTGTTGCCTCCATTTCCCTAGAAAATGAAGATTTTATAATGGAAATTCCACTAATTTCGGCAGTATGTAAAATTTTATAAACTAAATGTTAAAAAATAATAATGATTCCTATATTTCATGAAATACAGTTTAGAATACGTTAATTCAAATGTAGAATGTGTTTTTAAATTTTAAAACAAAAGTAAAGAGTATAAACTTCAGTATATAGAGCATTTACCGAAAACTCAATATTTTAGAGGGGGTTAACCCACGGATTTTGAAAAAAAATTCAAAAATATGAAAATATGGTTTTAATGTATAGTTTCATTGAGCAATGACATAAGATGTTGGTTAAAGAGGTTTGGAACCTTTGTTGCCTCTATTTCTCTAGAAAATGAAGATTTATAATGGTAATTCCACTAATTTAGGGAGTATATGAAATTTTACTAAACTAAATGTTAAAAGTTATAATGATTCCTATATTTCATGAAAGAGAGTTTAGAATACGTTAATTCAAGTGTAGAATGTGTTTTTAATTTTTAAAACAAAAGAAAAGAGTATAAACTTCAGTATATAGAGCATTTACCGAAAACTCAATATTTTAGAAGGGAACCCACGGATTTTGAAAAAATTCAAAAATATGAAAATCTGGTTTTAATGTATAGTTTCATCGAGCACTGACATAAGATGATGGTCAAAGACGTTTAGAACCTTTGTTGCCTCAATTTCCCTCGAAAATGAAGATTTTATAACAGTAATTCTACTAATTTAGGCAGTATATGAAATTATACTAAACTAAATGTTAAAAAGTTATAATAATTCCTATATATCATGAAATAGAGTTTAGAATACGTTAATTCAAATGTAGAATGTGTTTTTAAATTTTAAAACAAAAATAAAGGGTATAAACTTCAGTATATAGAGCATTTACCGAAAACTTAATATTTTAGAAGGGGTTAACCGACGGATTTTTAAAAAAAATTTAAAAATATGAAAATCTGGTTTTAATGTATAGTTTCATCGAGCACTGACATAAGA
Organism: Brassica nigra; assembly: GCA_016432835.1. Lineage (NCBI taxonomy): Eukaryota > Viridiplantae > Streptophyta > Magnoliopsida > Brassicales > Brassicaceae > Brassica > Brassica nigra. The sequence continues at coordinate 1,369,190 of CM028245.1, forward strand.
TGATGGTCAAAGAGGTTTGGAACCTTTGTTGCCCCCATTTCTCTAGAAAATGAAGATTTTATAACGGAAATTCTACTAATTTAGGCTGAGTATATGAAATTATACAAAACTAAATGTTAAAAAGTTATATTAATTCCTATATATCATGAAATAGAGTTAAGAATACGTTAATTCAAATGTAGAATGTGTTTTTAAATTTTAAAATAAAATAAAAGAGTATATATAGAGCATTTACCGAAAACTCAATATTTTAGAAGAGGTTAACCCACGGATTTTGAAAAAAAATTCAAAAATATGAAAATCTTGTTTTAATGTATAGTTTCATCGAGCACTGACATAAGATGATGGTCAAAGAGGTTTGGAATCTTTGTTGCCTCCATATCTCTAGAAAATGAAGATTTATAATGGTAATTCCACTAATTTAGGTATATGAAATTTTAGTAAACTAAATGTTAAAAAGTGATAATGATTCCTATATTTCATGAAAGAGAGTTTATAATACGTTAATTCAAGTGTAGAATATGTTTTTAAATTTTAAAACAAAAGTAAAGAGTATAAACTTCAGTATATAGAGCATTTACCGAAAACTCAATATTTTAGAAGGGTTAACCCAGTTTTGAAAAAAATCAAAATATGAAAATCTGGTTTTAATGTATAGTTTCATCGAGCACTGACATAAGATGGTGGTCAAAGAGGTTTAGAACCTTTGTTGCCTCCATTTCTCTAGAAAATGAAGATTTTATAACAGTAATTCTACTAATTTAGGCAATATATGAAATTATACTAAACTAAATGTTAAAAAGTTATAATAATTCCTATATATCTTGAAAGAGAGTTTAGAATACGTTAATTCAAATATAGAATGTGTTTTAAATTTTAAAACAAAATAAAGGGTATAAACTTCAGTATATAGAGCATTTACGAAAACTTAATATTTTGAAAGGGTTAACCCACAGTTTTGAAAAAATTCAAAATATTAAAATCTGGTTTTAATGTATAGTTTCATCTAGCACTGACATAAGATGATGGTCAAAGAGGTATAGAACCTTTCTTGCCTCCATTTCCTAGAAAATAAAGATTTTATAATGGTAATTCCACTAATTTTTATGTGAAATTTTATTAAACTAAATGTTAAAAATAATAATGATTCCTATATTTCATGAAAGAGAGTTTAGAATACGTTAATTCAAATGTAGAATGTGTTTTAAATTTTAAAACAAAAGTAAAAGTATAAACTTCAGTATATAGAGCATTTACGAAAACTCAATATTTTAGAAGGGGTTAACCCACAGTTTTGAAAAAATTCAAAATATGAAAATCAGGTTTTAATGTATAGTTTCATCGAGCACTGACATAAGATGATGGTCAAAGAGGTTGGAACCTTTGTTGCCTCCATTTCTCTAGAAAATGAAGATTTTATAGCAGTAATTCTACTAATTTAGGCAGTATATAAAATTATACTAAACTAAATGTTAAAAGTATAATAATTCCTATATATCATAAAGAGAGTTTAGAATACGTTAATTCAAATGTAAAATGTGTTTTAAAATTTTAAAACAAAAATAAAGAGTATAAACTTCAGTATATAGAGCATTTACCGAAAACTCTATATTTTAGATGGGTTAAACCCACGGGTTTTGAAAAAAATTCAAATATATGAAAATCTGGTTTTAATGTATAGTTTCATCGAGCACTGACTTAAGATGATGGTCAAAGAGGTTTAGAACCTTTGTTGCCTCCATTTCCTAGAAAATGATGATTTTAAAATGGTAATTCCACTAATTTGTATATGTGAAATTTTAGTAAACTAAATGTTAAAAAATAATAATGATTCCTATATTTCATGAAAGAGAGTTTAGAATACTTTAATTCAAATGTAGAATGTGTTTTAAATTTTAAAACAAAAGTAAATAGTATAAACTTCAGTATATAGAGCATTTACCGAAAACTCAATATTTTAGATGGGGTTAACCCACAGATTTTGGAAAAATTCAAAATATGAAAATCTTGTTTTAATGTATAGTTTCATTGAGCACTGACATAAGATGATGGTCAAAGAGGTTTAGAACCTTTGTTGCCCCATTTCTCTAGAAAATGAAGATTTTATAGCAGGTAATTCTACTAATTTAAGAGTATATGAAATTATACAAAACTAAATGTTAAAAAGTTATAATAATTCCTATATATCATGAAATAGAGTTAAGAATACGTTAATTCAAATGTAGAATGTGTTTTTAAATTTTAAAATAAAATAAAAGAGTAAAACTTTAGTATATAGAGCATTTACGAAAACTCAATATTTTAGAAGGGTTAACCCCAGTTTTGAAAAAAATTTTAAAAAATGAAAATCTTGTTTTAATGTATAGTTTCATCGAGCACTGACATAAGATGATGGTCAAAGAGGTTTGGAACCTTTGTTGCCTCCATTTCTCTAGAAAATGAAGATTTATAATGGTAATTCCACTAATTTAGGCAGTATATGAAATTTTAGTAAACTAAATGTTAAAAAGTGATAATGATTACTATATTTCATGAAAGAGAGTTTAAAATACGTTAATTCAAATGTAGAATGTGTTTTTAAATTTTAAAACAAAAGTAAAGAGTATAAACTTCAGTATATAGAACATTTACCGAAAACTCAATATTTTAGATGGGTTAAACCCAAGGGTTTTGAAAAAAATTCAAATATATGAAAATCTGGTTTTAATGTATAGTTTCATCGAGCACTGACATAAGATGATGGTCAAAGAGGTTTAGAACCTTTGTTGCCTCCATTTCTCTAGAAAATGAAGATTTTATAACGGTAATTCTATTAATTTAGGCAATATATGAAATTATACTAAACTAAATGTTAAAAAGTTATAATAATTCCTATATATCTTGAAAGAGAGTTTAGAATACGTTAATTCAAATATAGAATGTGTTTTTAAATTTTAAAACAAAAATAAAGGGTATAAACTTCAGTATATAGAGCATTTACGAAAACTTAATATTTTGAAGGGTTAACCCAGTTTTGAAAAAATTCAAAATATGAAAATATGGTTTTAATGTATAGTTTCATCTAGCACTGACATAAGATGATGGTCAAAGAGGTATAGAACCTTTCTTGCCTCCATTTCCCTAGAAAATAAAGATTTTATAATTGTAATTCCACTAATTTCGGCAGTATGTGAAATTTTATTAAACTAAATGTTAAAAAATAATAATGATTCCTATATTTCATGAAAGAGAGTTTAGAATACTTTAATTCAAATGTAGAATGTGTTTTTAAATTTTAAAACAAAAGTAAAGAGTATAAACTTCAGTATATAGAGCATTTACCGAAAACTCAATATTTTAGAATGGGGTTAACCCACGGGTTTTGAAAAAAAATTCAAAAATATGAAAATCTGGTTTTAATGTATAGTTTCATCGAGCAATGACATAAGATGATGGTTAAAGAGGTTTGGAACCTTTGTTGCCGTTATTTCTCTAGAAAATGAAGATTTATAATGATAATTCCACTAATTTAGGCAGTATATGAAATTTTACTAAACTAAATGTTAAAAAGTTATAATGATTCCTATATTTTATGAAAGAGAGTTTAGAATACGTTAATTCAAGTGTAGAATGTGTTTTAATTTTTAAAACAAAAGAAAAAGTATAAACTTCAGTATATAGAGCATTTGAAAACTCAATATTTTAGAAGGGAACCCACAGTTTTGAAAAAATTCAAAAATATGAAAATCTGGTTTTAATGTATAGTTTCATCGAGCACTGACATAAGATGATGGTCAAAGACGTTTAGAACCTCTGTTGCCTCCATTTCTTTAGAAAATGAAGATTTTATAGGTAATTCTACTAATTTAGGCAGTATATGAAATTATACTAAACTAAATGTTAAAAGTTATAATGATTCCTATATTTCATGAAGAGAGTTTAGAATACGTTAATTCAAATGTAGAATGTGTTTTAAATTTTAAAACAAAAGTAAAGAATATAAACTTCAGTATAAAGAGCATTTGAGAAAACTCAATATTTTAGAAGGGTTAACCCACAGTTTTGAAAAAATTCAAAATATGAAAATCTGGTTTTAATGTATAGTTTCATCGAGCACTGACATAAGATTATGGTCAAAGAGGTTTGGAACCTTTGTTGCCTCCATTTCTAGAAAATGAAGATTTATAAAGGTAATTCCACTAATTTAGGGTATATGAAATTTTACTAAACTAAATGTTAAAAGTTATAATGATTCCTATATTATATGAAGAGAGTTTAGAATACGTTAATTCAAAGTGTAGAATGTGTTTTAAATTTTAAAACAAAAGTAAAGAATATAAACTTCAGTATATAGAGCATTTACGAAAACTCAATATTTTAGAAGGGAACCCACAGTTTTGAAAAATTCAAAAATATGAAAATCTGGTTTTAATGTATAGTTTCATCGAGCACTGACATAAGATGATGGTCAAAGAGGTTTAGAACCTTTGTTGCCTCCATTTCTCTAGAAAATGAAGATTTTATAGCAGTAATTCTACTAATTTAGGTATATGAAATTATACTAAACTAAATGTTAAAAGTTATAATGATTCCTATATTTCATGAAAGAGAGTTTAGAATACGTTAATTCAAATGTAGAATGTGTTTTAAATTTTAAAACAAAAGTAAAGAATATAAACTTCAGTATAAAGAGCATTCTGAGAAAACTCAATATTTTAGAAGGGTTAACCCAGTTTTGAAAAAATTCAAAAATATGAAAATCTGGTTTTAATGTATAGTTTCATCGAGCACTGACATAAGATGATGGTCAAATAGTTTTAGAACCTTTGTTGCCTCCATTTCTCTAGAAAATGAAGATTTTATAGCAGTAATTCTACTAATTTAGCAGTATATGAAATTATATTAAACTAAATGTTAAAAGTTATAATAATTCCTATATATCATGAAATAGAGTTTAGAATACGTTAATTCAAATGTAGAATGTGTTTTTAAATTTTAAAACAAAAATAAAGGGTATAAACTTCAGTATATAGAACATTTACCTAAAACTTAATATTTTAGAAGGGGTTAACCCACGGATTTTGAAAAAAATTCAAAAATATGAAAATCTGGTTTTAATGTATATTTTCATTGAGCCTTGACATAAGATGATGGTCAAAGAGGTTTGGAACCTTTGTTGCCCCCATTTCTCTAGAAAATGAAGATTTTATAACGGTCATTCCACTAATTTAGGCTGTATATGAAATTATGCTAAACTAAATATTAAAAAGTTATAATAATTCCTATATATCATGAAAGAGAGCTTAGAATACGTTAATTCAAATGTAGAATGTGTTTTTAAATTTTTAAAATAAAAGTAAAGAGTAAAACTTCAGTATATAGACCATTTATCGAAAACTCAATATTTTAGAAGGGTTAACCACAGTTTTGAAAAAATTCAAAATATGAAAATCTGGTTTTAATGTATAGTTTCATCAATCACTGACACAAGATGATGGTCAAAGAGGTTTGGAACCTTTGTTGCCGTTATTTCTCTAGAAAATGAAGATTTTATAACGGTAATTCTACTAATTTAGGCAATATATGAAATTATACTAAACTAAATGTTAAAAAGTTAAAATAATTCCTATATATAATGAAAGAGAGTTTAGAATACGTTAATTCAAATGTAGAATGTGTTTTAAAATTTTAAAACAAAAATAAAGAGTATAAATTTCAGTATATAGAGCATTTACCGAAAACTCAATATTTTAGAAAGGGTTAAACCCACGGGTTTTGAAAAAAATTCAAAAAATATGAAAATCTGGTTTTAATGTATAGTTTCATCGAGCACTGACTTAAGATGATGGTCAAAGAGGTTTAGAACATTTGTTGCCTCCATTTCCCTAGAAAATGATGATTTTATAATGGTAATTCCACTAATTTCGGCAGTATGTGAAATTTTAGTAAACTAAATGTTAAAAAATAATAATGATTCCTATATTTCATGAAAGAGAGTTTAGAATACGTTAATTCAAATGTAGAATGTGTTTTTAAATTTTAAAACAAATGTAAAGAGTAAAAACTTCAGTATATAGAGCATTTACCGAAAACTCAATATTTTAGAAGGGGTTAACCCACAGATTTTGAAAAAAATTCAAAAATATGAAAATCTGGTTTTAATGTATAGTTTCATTGAGCACTGACATAAGATGATGGTCAAAGAGGTTTAGAACCTTTGTTGCCCCCATTTCTCTACTAATTTAGGCAGAGTATATGAAATTTTACTAAACTAAATGTTAAAAAGTGATAATGATTCCTATATTTCATTAAAGAGAGTTTAGAATACGTTAATTCAAGTGTAGAATGTGTTTTTAAATTTTAAAACAAAAGTAAAGAGTATAAACTTCAGTATATAGAGCATTTACCGTAAACTCAATATTTTAGAAGGGTTAACCCACGGATTTTGAAAAAATTCAAAAAATGAAAATCTGGTTTTAATGTATAGTTTCATCGAGCACTGACATAAGATGATGGTCAAAGAGGTTTGGAACCTTTGTTGCCGTTATTTCTCTAGAAAATGAAGATTTTATAAAGGTAATTCTACTAATTTAGGCAGTATATGAAATTATACTAAACTAAATGTTAAAAAGTTATAATAATTCCTATATATATGAAAGAGAGTTTAGAATACGTTAATTCAAATGTAGAATGTGTTTTAAAATTTTAAAACAAAAGTAAAAGTAAAACTTCAGTATATAGAGCATTTACCGAAAACTCAATATTTTAGAAGGGGTTAACCCACGGATTTTGAAAAAAATTCAAAAATATGAAAATCTGGTTTTAATGTATAGTTTCATCGAGCACTGACATAAGATGATGGTCAAAGAGGTTTGGAACCTTTGTTGCCGTTATTTCTCTAGAAAATGAAGATTTTATAAGGTAATTCTACTAATTTAGCAGTATATGAAATTTTACTAAACTAAATGTTAAAAATTATAATAATTCCTATATATATTGAAAGAGAGTTTAGAATACGTTAATTCAAGTGTAGAATGTGTTTTTAATTTTAAAATAAAAGTAAAGAGTATAAACTTCAGTATATAGAGCATTTACGAAAACTTAATATTTTAGAAGGGTTAACCACAGTTTTGAAAAAATTCAAAATATGAAAATCTGGTTTTAATGTATATTTCATTGAGCACTTGACATAAGATGATGGTCAAAGAGGTTTGGAACCTTTGTTGCCCCATTTCTCTAGAAAATGAAGATTTTATAGCGGTAATTCCATTTAATTTAGAAATTATACTAAACTAAATGTTAAAAGTTATAATAATTCCTATATATAATGAAGAGAGTTTAGAATACGTTAATTCAAATGTAGAATGTGTTTTAAAATTTTAAAACAAAAGTAAAGAGTAAAACTTCAGTATATAGAGCATTTACCTAAAACTCAATATTTTAGAAGGGTTAACCCGGATTTTGAAAAAATTCAAAAATATGAAAATCTGGTTTTAATGTATAGTTTCATCGAGCACTGACATAAGATGATGGTCAAAGAGGTTTGGAACCTTTGTTGCCGTTATTTCTCTAGAAAATGAAGATTTTATAACGGTAATTCTACTAATTTAGGCAGTATATGAAATTATACTAAACTAAATGTTAAAAAGTTATAATAATTCCTATATATAATTAAAGAGAGTTTAGAATACGTTAATTCAAATGTAGAATGCGTTTTAAAATTTTAAAACAAAAACAAAGAGTATAAATTTCAGTATATAGAGCATTTACCGAAAACTCAATATTTTAGAAGGGGTTAAACCCACGGGTTTTGAAAAAAATTCAAAAATATGAAAATCTGGTTTTAATGTATAGTTTCATCGAGCACTGACTTAAGATGATGGTCAAAGAGGTTTGGAACCTTTGTTGCCTCCATTTCCCTAGAAAATGATGATTTTATAATGGTAATTCTACTAATTTAGGCAGTATATGAAATTATACTAAACTAAATGTTAAAAAGTTATAATAATTCCTATATATTATGAAAGAGAGTTTAGAATACGTTAATTCAAATTTAGAATGTGTTTTTAAATTTTAAAACAAAAATAAAGGATATAAACTTCAGTATATAGAGCATTTACCGAAAACTTAATATTTTAGAAGGGGTTAACCCACGGATTTTGAAAAAAATTCAAAAATATGAAAATCTGGTTTTAATGTATATTTTCATTGAGCCTTAACATAAGATGATGGTCAAAGAGGTTTAGAACCTTTGTTGCCCCCATTTCTCTAGAAAATGAAGATTTTATAACGGTCATTCCACTAATTTAGGCAGTATATGAAATTATACTAAACTAAATATTAAAAAGTTATAATAATTCCTATATATCATGAAAGAGAGCTTAGAATACGTTAATTCAAATGTAGAATGTGTTTTTAAAATTTAAAATAAAAGTAAAGAGTAAAACTTCAGTATATAGAGCATTTACCAAAACTCAATATTTTAGAAGGGGTTAACCCACGGATTTTGAAAAAAATTCAAAAATATGAAAATCTGGTTTTAATGTATAGTTTCATCGAGCACTGACATAAGATGATGGTCAAAGAGGTTTGGAACCTTTGTTGCCGTTATTTCTCTAGAAAATGAAGATTTTATAACGGTAATTCTACTAATTTAGGCAGTATATGAAATTATACTAAACTAAATGTTAAAAAGTTATAATAATTCCTATATATAATGAAATAGAGTTTAGAATACGTTAATTCAAATGTAGAATGTGTTTTAAAATTTTAAAACAAAAGTAAAGAGTAAAACTTCAGTATATAGAGCATTTACCGAAAACTCAATATTTTAGAAGGGGTTAAACCCACGGGTTTTGAAAAAAATTCAAAAATATGAAAATCTGGTTTTAATGTATAGTTTCATCGAGCACTGACATAAGATGATGGTCAAAGAGGTTTGGAACCTTTGTTGCCTCCATTTCTCTAGAAAATGAAGATTTTATAATGGTAATTCTACTAATTTAGGCAGTATATGAAATTATACTAAACTAAATGTTAAAAAGTTATAATAATTCCTATATATCATGAAAGAGAGTTTAGAATACGTTAATTCAAATGTAGAATGTGTTTTAAATTTTAAAACAAAATAAAAGTATAAACTTCAGTATATAGAGCATTTACCGAAAACTCAATATTTTAGAAGGGGTTAACCCACGGATTTTGAAAAAAATTCAAAAATATGAAAATCTGGTTTTAATGTATATTTTCATCGAGCACTGACATAAGATGATGGTCAAAGAGGTTTGGAACCTTTGTTGCCCCATTTCTAGAAAATGAAGATTTTATAATGGTAATTCCACTAATTTAGGCAGTATATGAAATTATACTAAACTAAATGTTAAAAAGTTATAATAATTCCTATATATCATGAAAGAGAGTTTAGAATACGTTAATTCAAATGTAGAATGTGTTTTAAATTTTAAAACAAAAGTAAAGAGTATAAACTTCAGTATATAGAGCATTTACGAAAACTCAATATTTTAGAAGGGTTAACCCACAGTTTTGAAAAAATTCAAAATATGAAAATCTGGTTTTAATGTATAGTTTCATCGAGCACTGACATAAGATGATGGTCAAAGAGGTTTGGAACCTTTGTTGCCTTATTTCTCTAGAAAATGAAGATTTTATAACGGTAATTCTACTAATTTAGGCAATATATGAAATTATACTAAACTAAATGTTAAAAGTTATAATAATTCCTATATATAATGAAGAGAGTTTAGAATACGTTAATTCAAATGTAGAATGTGTTTTAAATTTTAAAACAAAATAAAAGTATAAATTTCAGTATATAGAGCATTTACGAAAACTCAATATTTTAGAAGGGTTAACCCACGGATTTTGAAAAAAATTCAAAATATGAAAATCTGGTTTTAATGTATAGTTTCATCGAGCACTGACATAAGATGATGGTCAAAGAGGTTTGGAACCTTTGTTGCCTCCATTTCTAGAAAATGAAGATTTTATAATGGTAATTCCACTAATTTAGTATATGAAATTATACTAAACTAAATGTTAAAAATTATAATGATTCCTATATTTCATGAAAGAGAGTTTAGAATACGTTAATTCAAATGTAGAATGTGTTTTAAATTTTAAAACAAAAGTAAAAGTAAAACTTCAGTATATAGAGCATTTACGAAAACTCAATATTTTAGAAGGGTTAACCACAGATTTTGAAAAAATTCAAAAATATGAAAATCTGGTTTTAATGTATAGTTTCATCGAGCACTGACATAAGATGATGGTCAAAGAGGTTTAGAACCTTTGTTGCCCCATTTCTCTACTAATTTAAGAGGCTGAGTATATGAAATTATACTAAACTAAATGTTAAAAAGTTATAATAATTCCTATATATCATGAAAGAGAGTTTAGAATACGTTAATTCAAATGTATAATGTGTTTTAAATTTTAAAACAAAAGTAAAGAGTATAAACTTCAGTATATAGAGCATTTACGAAAACTCAATATTTTAGAAGGGTTAACCCACGGTTTTGAAAAATTCAAAAATGAAAATCTGGTTTTAATGTATAGTTTCATCGAGCACTGACATAAGATGATGGTCAAAGAGGTTTGGAACCTTTGTTGCCTTATTTCTCTAGAAAATGAAGATTTTATAACGGTAATTCTACTAATTTAAATGGTATATGAAATTATACTAAACTAAATGTTAAAAGTTATAATAATTCCTATATATATATGAAAGAGAGTTTAGAATACGTTAATTCAAATGTAGAATGTGTTTTAAATTTTTAAAACAAAAGTAAATAGTAAAACTTCAGTATATAGAGCATTTACCGAAAACTCAATATTTTAGAAGGGGTTAACCCACAGTTTTGAAAAAATTCAAAATATGAAAATCTGGTTTTAATGTATAGTTTCATCGAGCACTGACATAAGATGATGGTCAAAGAGGTTTGGAACCTTTGTTGCCTTATTTCTCTAGAAAATGAAGATTTTATAGCGGTAATTCTACTAATTTAGGCGTTATATGAAATTTTACTAAACTAAATGTTAAAAGTTATAATAATTCCTATATATCATGAAAGAGAGTTTAGAATACGTTAATTCAAATGTAGAATGTGTTTTAAATTTTAAAACAAAAGTAAAGAGTATAAACTTCAGTATATAGAGCATTTACGAGAAAACAATATTTTAGAAGGGGTTAACCACAGTTTTGAAAAAATTCAAAAATATGAAAATCTGGTTTTAATGTATATTTTCATTGAGCCTGACATAAGATGATGGTCAAAGAGGTTTGGAACCTTTCTCTAGAAAATGAAGATTTTATAGCGGTAATTCCACTAATTTAGGCATTATATGAAATCATACTAAACTAAATGTTAAAAAGTTATAATAATTCCTATATATAATGAAAGAAAGTTTAGAATACGTTAATTCAAATGTAGAATGTGTTTTAAAATTTTAAAACAAAAGTAAAGAGTAAAACTTGTTATATAGAGCATTTACAGAAACTCAATATTTTAGAAGGGTTAACCCGCATTTTTGAAAAAAATTCAAAATATGAAAATCTGGTTTTAATGTATAGTTTCATCGAGCACTGACATAAGATGATGGTCAAAGAGGTTTGGAACCTTTGTTGCCGTTATTTCTCTAGAAAATGAAGATTTTATAACGGTAATTCTATTAATTTAAGTATATGAAATTATACTAAACTAAATGTTAAAAGTTATAATAATTCCTATATATAATGAAAGAGAGTTTAGAATACGTTAATTCAAATTTAGAATGTGTTTTAAAATTTTAAAACAAAAATAAAGAGTATAAATTGTATAGAGCATTTACCGAAAACTCAATATTTTAGAAGGGGTTAAACCCACGGGTTTTGAAAAAAATTCAAAAATATGAAAATCTGGTTTTAATGTATAGTTTCATCGAGCACTGACTTAAGATGATGGTCAAAGAGGTTTAGAACCTTTGTTGCCTCCATTTCCCTAGAAAATGATGATTTTATAAGGGTAATTCTACTAATTTAGGCAGTATATGAAATTATACTAAACTAAATGTTAAAAAGTTATAATAATTCCTATATATCATGAAAGAGAGTTTAGAATACGTTAATTCAAATTTAGAATGTGTTTTTAAATTTTAAAACAAAAATAAAGGATATAAACTTCAGTATATAGAGCATTTACCGAAAACTTAATATTTTAGAAGGGGTTAACCCACGGATTTTGAAAAAAATTCAAAAATATGAAAATCTGGTTTTAATGTATATTTTCATTGAGCCTTAACATAAGATGATGGTCAAAGAGGTATAGAACCTTTGTTGCCTCCATTTCTCTAGAAAATGAAGATTTTATAATGGTCATTCCACTAATTTAGGAGGTATGAAATTATACTAAACTAAATGTTAAAAAGTTATAATAATTCCTATATATAATGAAAGAGAGCTTAGAATACGTTAATTCAAATGTAGAATGTGTTTTTAAAATTTAAAATAAAAGTAAAGAGTAAAACTTCAGTATATAGAGCATTTACCGAAAACTCAATATTTTAGAAGGGGTTAACCCACGGATTTTGAAAAAATTCAAAAATATGAAAATCTGGTTTTAATGTATAGTTTCATCGAGCACTGACATAAGATGATGGTCAAAGAGGTTTGGAACCTTTGTTGCCGTTATTTCTCTAGAAAATGAAGATTTTATAACGGTAATTCTACTAATTTAGGCAGTATATGAAATTTTACTAAACTAAATGTTAAAAAGTTATAATGATTCCTATATTTTATGAAAGAGAGTTTAGAATACGTTAATTCAAATGTAGAATGTGTTTTTAATTTTTAAAACAAAAGTAAAGAGTATAAACTTCAGTATATAGAGCATTTGAAAACTTAATATTTTAGAGGGGTTAACCCACAGTTTTGAAAAAAATTCAAAATATGAAAATCTGGTTTTAATGTATATTTTCATTGAGCCTTGACATAAGATGATGGTCAAAGAGGTTTGGAACCTTTGTTGCCCCATTTCTCTAGAAAATGAAGATTTTATAGCAGTAATTCACTAATTTAAATTATATGAAATTATACTAAACTAAATGTTAAAAAGTTATAATAATTCCTATATATAATGAAAGAGAGTTTAGAATACGTTAATTCAAATGTAGAATGTGTTTTAAAATTTTAAAACAAAAGTAAAGAGTAAAACTTCAGTATATAGAGCATTTACCGAAAACTCAATATTTTAGAAGGGGTTAACCCACGGATTTTGAAAAAAATTCAAAAATATGAAAATCTGGTTTTAATGTATAGTTTCATCGAGCACTGACATAAGATGATGGTCAAAGAGGTTTGGAACCTTTGTTGCCGTTATTTCTCTAGAAAATGAAGATTTTATAACGGTAATTCTATTAATTTAGGCAGAGTATATGAAATTATACTAAACTAAATGTTAAAAAGTTATAATAATTCCTATATATAATGAAAGAGAGTTTAGAATACGTTAATTCAAATGTAGAATGTGTTTTAAAATTTTAAAACAAAAATAAAGAGTATAAATTTCAGTATATAGAGCATTTACCGAAAACTCAATATTTTAGAAGGGGTTAAACCCACGGGTTTTGAAAAAAATTCAAAAATATGAAAATCTGGTTTTAATGTATAGTTTCATCGAGCACTGACTTAAGATGATGGTCAAAGAGGTTTGGAACCTTTGTTGCCTCCATTTCCCTAGAAAATGATGATTTTATAATGGTAATTCTACTAATTTAGGCAGTATATGAAATTATACTAAACTAAATGTTAAAAAGTTATAATAATTCCTATATATCATGAAAGAGAGTTTAGAATATGTTAATTCAAATTTAGAATGTGTTTTTAAATTTTAAAACAAAAATAAAGGATATAAACTTCAGTATATAGAGCATTTACCGAAAACTTAAGATTTTAGAAGGGGTTAACCCACGGATTTTGAAAAAAATTCAAAAATATGAAAATCTGGTTTTAATGTATATTTTCATTGAGCCTTAACATAAGATGATGGTCAAAGAGGTATAGAACCTTTGTTGCCTCCATTTCTCTAGAAAATGAAGATTTTATAATGGTCATTCCACTAATTTAGGCAGTATATGAAATTATACTAAACTAAATATTAAAAAGTTATAATAATTCCTATATATCATGAAAGAGAGCTTAGAATACGTTAATTCAAATGTAGAATGTGTTTTTAAAATTTAAAATAAAAGTAAAGAGTAAAACTTCAGTATATAGAGCATTTACCGAAAACTCAATATTTTAGAAGGGGTTAACCCACGGATATTGAAAAAAATTCAAAAATATGAAAATCTGGTTTTAATGTATAGTTTCATCGAGCACTGACATAAGATGATGGTCAAAGAGGTTTGGAACCTTTGTTGCCGTTATTTTTCTAGAAAATGAAGATTTTATAACGGTAATTCTACTAATTTAGGCAGTATATGAAATTATACTAAACTAAATGTTAAAAAGTTATAATAATTCCTATATATAATGAAAGAGAGTTTAGAATACGTTAATTCAAATGTAGAATGTGTTTTAAAATTTTAAAACAAAATTAAAGAGTAAAACTTCAGTATATAGAGCATTTACCGAAAACTCAATATTTTAGAAGGGGTTAACCCACGGATTTTGAAAAAAATTCAAAAATATGAAAATCTGGTTTTAATGTATAGTTTCATCGAGCACTGACATAAGATGATGGTCAAAGAGGTTTGGAACCTTTGTTGCCGTTATTTCTCTAGAAAATGAAGATTTTATAACGGTAATTCTACTAATTTAGGCAGTATATGAAATTATACTAAACTAAATGTTAAAAAGTTATAATAATTCCTATATATAATGAAAGAGAGTTTAGAATACGTTAATTCAAATGTAGAATGTGTTTTAAAATTTTAAAACAAAAGTAAAGAGTAAAACTTCAGTATATAGAGCATTTACCGAAAACTCAATATTTTAGAAGGGGTTAACCCACGGTTTTGAAAAAAAATCAAAAATATGAAAATCTGGTTTTAATGTATAGTTTCATCGAGCACTGACATAAGATGATGGTCAAAGAGGTTTGGAACCTTTGTTGTCCAATTTCTCTAGAAAATGAAGATTTTATAATGGTAATTCTACTAATTTAGGCAGTATATGAAATTATACTAAACTAAATGTTAAAAAGTTATAATAATTCCTATATATAATGAAAGAGAGTTTAGAATACGTTAATTCAAATGTAGAATGTGTTTTAAAATTTTAAAACAAAAGTAAAGAGTATAAACTTCAGTATATAGAGCATTTACGAAAACTTAATATTTTAGAAGGGGTTAACCCACGGATTTTGAAAAAAATTCAAAAATATGAAAATCTGGTTTTAATGTATAGTTTCATCGAGCACTGACATAAGATGATGGTCAAAGAGGTTTGGAACCTTTGTTGCCTCCATTTCTCTAGAAAATGAAGATTTTATAATGGTAATTCCACTAATTTAGGATTATATGAAATTATACTAAACTAAATGTTAAAAGTTATAATAATTCCTATATATAATGAAGAGAGTTTAGAATACGTTAATTCAAATGTAGAATGTGTTTTAAAATTTTAAAACAAAAGTAAAGAGTAAAACTTCAGTTATATAGAGCATTTACGAAAACTCAATATTTTTAGAAGGGTTAACCCAGTTTTGAAAAAATTCAAAATATGAAAATCTGGTTTTAATGTATAGTTTCATCGAGCACTGACATAAGATGATGGTCAAAGAGGTTTGGAACCTTTGTTGCCTTATTTCTCTAGAAAATGAAGATTTTATAGGTAATTCTACTAATTTAAATTATATATGAAATTATACTAAACTAAATGTTAAAAGTTATAATAATTCCTATATATAATGAAAGAGAGTTTAGAATACGTTAATTCAAATGTAGAATGTGTTTTAAAATTTTAAAACAAAAATAAAAGAGTATAAACTTAGTATATAGAGCATTTACGAAAACTCAATATTTTAGAAGGGTTAACCCAGGTTTTGAAAAAATTCAAAATATGAAAATCTGGTTTTAATGTATAGTTTCATCGAGCACTGACATAAGATGATGGTCAAAGAGGTTTGGAACCTTTGTTGCCTCATTTCTCTAGAAAATGAAGATTTTATAGGGTAATTCTACTAATTTAGTGAGTATATGAAATTATACTAAACTAAATGTTAAAAGTTATAATAATTCCTATATATCATGAAGAGAGTTTAGAATACGTTAATTCAAATGTAGAATGTGTTTTAAATTTTTAAAACAAAATAAAGGATATAAACTTCATTATATAGAGCATTTACGAAAACTCAATATTTTAGGGGTTAACCCACAGTTTTGAAAAAATTCAAAAATATGAAAATCTGGTTTTAATGTATAGTTTCATCGAGCACTGACATAAGATGATGGTCAAAGAGGTTTGGAACCTTTGTTGCCTCCATTTCTCTAGAAAATGAAGATTTTATAGGTAATTCTACTAATTTAGGCATATATGAAATTATACTAAACTAAATGTTAAAAGTTATAATAATTCTATATATATCATGAAAGAGTTTAGAATACGTTAATTCAAATGTATAATGTGTTTTTAAATTTAAAATAAAAGTAAAGAGTAAAACTTCAGTATATAGAGCATTTACCGAAAAGTCAATATTTTAGAAGGGGTTAACCCACGGATTTTGAAAAAATTCAAAAATATGAAAATCTGGTTTTAATGTATAGTTTCATCGAGCACTGACATAAGATGATGGTCAAAGAGGTTTGGAACCTTTGTTGCCTTATTTCTCTAGAAAATGAAGATTTTATAACGGTAATTCTACTAATTTAGGCAGTATATGAAATTATACTAAACTAAATGTTAAAAAGTTATAATAATTCCTATATATAATGAAAGAGAGTTTAGAATACGTTAATTCAAATGTAGAATGTGTTTTAAAATTTTAAAACAAAAGTAAAGAGTAAAACTTCAGTATATAGAGCATTTACCGAAAACTCAATATTTTAGAAGGGTTAACCCACGGATTTTGAAAAAATTCAAAAATATGAAAATCTGGTTTTAATGTATAGTTTCATCGAGCACTGACATAAGATGATGGTCAAAGAGGTTTGGAACCTTTGTTGCCTCCATTTCTCTAGAAAATGAAGATTTTATAACGGTAATTCTACTAATTTAGGCAGTATATGAAATTATACTAAACTAAATGTTAAAAAGTTATAATAATTCCTATATATAATGAAAGAGAGTTTAGAATACGTTAATTCAAATGTAGAATGTGTTTTTAATTTTTAAAACAAAAGTAAAGAGTATAAACTTCAGTATATAGAGCATTTACCGAAAACTTAATATTTTAGAAGGGGTTAACCCACGGATTTTGAAAAAAATTCAAAAATATGAAAATCTGGTTTTAATGTATATTTTCATTGAGCCTTGACATAAGATGATGGTCAAAGAGGTTTGGAACCTTTGTTGCCCCCATTTCTCTAGAAAATGAAGATTTTATAACGGTCATTCCACTAATTTAGGCAGTATATGAAATTATACTAAACTAAATGTTAAAAAGTTATAATAATTCCTATATATAATGAAAGAGAGTTTAGAATACGTTAATTCAAATGTAGAATGTGTTTTAAAATTTTAAAACAAAAGTAAAGAGTAAAACTTCAGTATATAGAGCATTTACCGAAAACTCAATATTTTAGAAGGGGTTAACCCACGGATTTTGAAAAAAATTCAAAAATATGAAAATCTGGTTTTAATGTATAGTTTCATCGAGCACTGACATAAGATGATGGTCAAAGAGGTTTGGAACCTTTGTTGCCGTTATTTCTCTAGAAAATGAAGATTTTATAATGGTAATTCTACTAATTTAGGCAGTATATGAAATTATACTAAACTAAATGTTAAAAAGTTATAATAATTCCTATATATAATGAAAGAGTTTAGAATACGTTAATTCAAATGTAGAATGTGTTTTAAAATTTTAAAACAAAAATAAAAGTATAAATTCAGTATATAGAGCATTTAGAAAACTCAATATTTTAGAAGGGTTAACCCACGGGTTTTGAAAAAATTCAAAATATGAAAATCTGGTTTTAATGTATAGTTTCATCGAGCACTGACATAAGATGATGGTCAAAGAGGTTTGAACCTTTGTTGCCTCCATTTCTCTAGAAAATGAAGATTTTATAATGGTAATTCCACTAATTTAGTGATGTATGAAATTATACTAAACTAAATGTTAAAAGTTATAATAATTCCTATATATCATGAAGAGAGTTTAGAATACGTTAATTCAAATGTAGAATGTGTTTTAAATTTTAAAACAAAAGTAAAGAGTAAAAACTTCAGTTATATAGAGCATTTACAGAAAACTCAATATTTTAGAAGGGTTAACCCACATTTTGAAAAAATTCAAAATATGAAAATCTGGTTTTAATGTATAGTTTCATTGAGCACTGACATAAGATGATGGTCAAAGGGTTTGGAACCTTTGTTGCCTCCATTTCTCTAGAAATGAATTTAAATGAGTATATGAAATTTTATATAAAACTAAATATTAAAAAGTTATAATAATTCCTATATATAATGAAAGAGAGTTTAGAATACGTTAATTCAAATGTAGAATGTGTTTTAAAATTTTAAAACGAAAGTAAAGAGTAAAACTTCAGTATATAGAGCATTTACCGAAAACTCAATATTTTAGAAGGGTTAACCCACGGATTTTGAAAAAAATTCAAAAATATGAAAATCTGGTTTTAATGTATAGTTTCATCGAGCACTGACATAAGATGATGGTCAAAGAGGTTTGGAACCTTTGTTGCCGTTATTTCTCTAGAAAATGAAGATTTTATAACGGTAATTCAATTATTTAGGCAGTATATGAAATTATACTAAACTAAATGTCAAAAAGTTATAATAATTCCTATATATAATGAAATAGAGTTTAGAATACGTTAATTCAAATGTAGAATGTGTTTTAAAATTTTAAAACAAAAAGTAAAAGTAAAACTTCAGTATATAGAGCATTTCGAAAACTCAATATTTTAGAAGGGTTAACCCACAGTTTTGAAAAAATTCAAAAATATGAAAATCTGGTTTTAATGTATAGTTTCATCGAGCACTGACATAAGATGATGGTCAAAGAGGTTTGGAACCTTTGTTGCCTCTATTTCTCTAGAAAATGAAGATTTTATAACGGTAATTCTACTAATTTAAATGGTATATGAAATTATACTAAACTAAATGTTAAAAGTTATAATAATTCCTATATATCATGAAAGAGAGTTTAGAATACGTTAATTCAAATGTAGAATGTGTTTTAAATTTTTAAAACAAATAAAAGTATAAACTTCAGTATATAGAGCATTTACGAAAACTCAATATTTTTAGAAGGGGTTAACCCACGGATTTTGAAAAAAATTCAAAAATATGAAAATCTGGTTTTAATGTATATTTTCATTGAGCCTTGACATAAGATGATGGTCAAAGGGTTTGGAACCTTTGTTGCCTCCATTTCTCTAGAAAATGAAGATTTTATAATGGTAATTCCACTAATTTAGAATTATATGAAATTATACTAAACTAAATGTTAAAAGTTATAATAATTCCTATATATCATGAAAGAGTTTAGAATACGTTAATTCAAATGTAGAATGTGTTTAAAATTTTAAAACAAAAGTAAAAGTAAAACTTCAGTTATATAAGGCATTTACGAAAACTCAATATTTTAGAAGGGTTAACCCACAGTTTTGAAAAAATTCAAAATATGAAAATCTGGTTTTAATGTATAGTTTCATCGAGCACTGACATAAGATGATGGTCAAAGGGTTTGGAACCTTTGTTGCCTTATTTCTCTAGAAAATGAAGATTTTATAGCGGTAATTCCTATTAATTTAAATGAGTATATGAAATTATACTAAACTAAATGTTAAAAGTTATAATAATTCCTATATATAATGAAAGAGAGTTTAGAATACGTTAATTCAAATGTAGAATGTGTTTTAAAATTTTAAAACAAAAATAAAGGTATAAACTTGTATAGAGCATTTACAGAAAACTCAATATTTTAGAAGGGGTTAACCCACGGATTTTGAAAAAAATTCAAAAATATGAAAATCTGGTTTTAATGTATAGTTTCATCGAGCACTGACATAAGATGATGGTCAAAGAGGTTTGGAACCTTTGTTGCCGTTATTTCTCTAGAAAATGAAGATTTTATAACGGTAATTCTACTAATTTAGGCAGTATATGAAATTATACTAAACTAAATGTTAAAAAGTTATAATAATTCCTATATATAATGAAAGAGAGTTTAGAATACGTTAATTCAAATGTAGAATGTGTTTTAAAATTTTAAAACAAAAATAAAGAGTATAAATTTCAGTATATAGAGCATTTACCGAAAACTCAATATTTTAGAAGGGGTTAAACCCACGGGTTTTGAAAAAAATTCAAAAATATGAAAATCTGGATTTAATGTATAGTTTCATCGAGCACTGACTTAAGATGATGGTCAAAGAGGTTTGGAACCTTTGTTGCCTCCATTTCCCTAGAAAATGATGATTTTATAATGGTAATTCTACTAATTTAGGCAGTATATGAAATTATACTAAACTAAATGTTAAAAAGTTATAATAATTCCTATATATCATGAAAGAGAGTTTAGAATACGTTAATTCAAATTTAGAATGTGTTTTTAAATTTTAAAACAAAAATAAAGGATATAAACTTCAGTATATAGAGCATTTACCGAAAACATAATATTTTAGAAGGGTTAACCCACAGTTTTGAAAAATTCAAAATATGAAAATCTGGTTTTAATGTATATTTTCATTGAGCCTAAGATGATGGTCAAGAGGTATAGAACCTTTATTTGCCCCATTTCTCACAGAAAATGAAGATTTTATAAGGTAATTCCACTAATTTAGGCATATGAAATTATACTAAACTAAATATTAAAAGTTATAATAATTCCTATATATCATGAAAGAGTTTAGAATCGTTAATTCAAATGTAGAATGTGTTTTAAAATTTAAAATAAAAGTAAAGGAATAAAAATAGTATATAGAGCATTTAGAAAACTCAATATTTTAGAGAGGTTAACTTGGATATTGAAAAATTCAAAATATGAAAATCTGGTTTTAATGTATAGTTTCATCGAGCACTGACATTAAGATGATGGTCAAAGGGTTTGGAACCTTGTTGCCTTATTTCTAAGAAAATGAAGATTTTATAATGGTAATTCTACTAATTTAGGCATTATATGAAATTATACTAAACTAAATGTTAAAAGTTATAATAATTCCTATATATAATGAAGAGGTTTAGAATAGTTAATTCAAATGTAAGTGTTTTAAAATTTTAAAACAAAGTAAAAGTAAAACTTTCATATATAGAGCATTCAAGAAAACTCAATATTTTTAGAAGGGGTTAACCATAGGTTTTGAAAAAAATTCAAAAATATGAAAATCTGGTTTAAATGTATAGTTTCATCGAGCACTGACATAAGATGATGGTCAAAGAGGTTTGGAACCTTTTTGTTGCCGTTATTTCTCTAGAAAATGAAGATTTATAGCGGTAATTCCAAAATTTAGGCAGATATGTGCTGGCTAAATTTTAAGGAGTTATAATAACTCCTATATATAATGAAAAGAGGAGTTTAGAACCATTAAATTCAAATGTAGAATGTGTTTTAAAAAATTTTAAAACAAAAATAAAGAGGTATAATTTCGATTATATAGAGCATTTACGAAAACAATATTTTTAGAAGGGGTTAACCCACGGGTTTTGAAAAAAATTCAAAATATGAAAATCTGGTTTTAATGTATAGTTTCATAGAACTGACATAAGATGATGGTCGAAAGGTTTAGAACCTTTGTTGCCTCCATTTCTCTAGAAAATGATTTTTATAATGGTAATTCACTAATTTATTATATGAAATTATACTAAAACAATGTTTAAAAAGTTATAATAATTCCTATATATCATGAAGAGAGAGTTTAGAATACGTTAATTCAAATTTAGAATGTGTTTTAGTTTTAAAAACAAAAAATAAAGGATATAAACTTGGGTATGCAGGCATTTCCCAGAAATAATATTTTAGAAGGGTTAACCACGGATTTTGAAAAAATTCAAAGTAACTGAAAATCTGGAATTTTCTTAATGTATATATTTTCATTG